>CM060965.1:188603401-188755901 GCA_030765045.1 Tenodera sinensis | reverse complement strand
TTATTTCTTCAATTAATCTGTTCCGAATTTGGCTAGTCTTGAGAAGATCTACTGTAATCTGACTGTTGGTGTACACTACACCTAATTTCTCCCCTACATTGAGTTCAATGTTACCTTCTAGCTCTATAAGAGCCTGTAGAATAGCTGTCTGTTCAGCTTGATTATTTGAGCAATGGGCCCTAAGTTTATATTTTAATTTTTAACCGGTTCTCCATTTAGAAAAATGACTGCAGCTGCTCCGATTTTTTCATTCATCTTGCTCCCGTCAGTGTAAATTTCTGTGTTGTACAGTAAGCTTTGTTGTGCTTCTTGAACACTCATTCTATCTGCAGGATGAGGCCACTCGGTCAGTTTCAGAGCTTCTTCGACTAATGTTGGAATTCCATTTGTGCTCGTCACATGTGTGTTTTTGTATATGTCAAGAATTTCTTGAATTCTTATATTTATTGGTTTGACTGCCGCTAAAACACAGGACGCTTCATATGAAACTGTTCGGTAAGCTTTTGCAATTTTTATATTCATCAATCTTTATACTCACTGGTATTTGAGCATATTCTTTCTTTTTAGAATATGTAGGTTCTTTGTATGTGTGTGTGTTGTGTGTATGTGTGTGGTTTGTGTATGTATGTGGTGTGTGTATGTGTGTGTGTGTGTGTTGTGTGTTGTAGTAGTAGTAGTAGTAGTAGTAGTAGTAGTAGTAGTAGTAGTAGTAGTAGTAGTAGTAGTAGTAGTAGTAGTAGTAGTAGTTTTATTGGTTCTTTGGATCATAATACATGATATAGAACACGTCCAAGATCTTTACAATTATTTACAGGTTTATCAATATTTTACAATGTGTACAAGTGATATAGTTTTACAAAATCGAGGTATTACCTCAAAATACTAAATAAAAACATGTATACATTTATAAAATACCTTAAAAAATTAATTGTCAAAGTACTTATAATATTCGAGAGGTAGAACTGGAACTTAAAAATTCAATGCCAAAACTGGGATTTGAACCACAGACCTTCCGCTTCCCGGGTGGCTGCTCTAACCACTGAGCTATTGTGACAAACTGCCAGAATGGCATTAAATTCTCAAACCAGTTCGTATTTCTCCTGGTAAACCATGCCATTCTGGCAGTTTGTCACAATAGCTAAGTGGTTAGAGCAGCCGTCTGGTAAGCAGAAGGTCTGTGGTTTAAATCCCAGTTGTGGCATTGAATTTTTGAGTTCCAGTTCTACCTCTCAAACTTTGCCCACACACGGCTTGTGTGTTTAAAAACACCAACAGTAAGTTTGTTGGCATAAATAAATAATACTTATAATATTCATTTGTACTACAAAAACAATGGAGTGAGAGAAGTTTTTTGAGACAAATCCTAAATCTATGCAGTGCAGGTATTTGCTTCAGATAATTGAGTAATTTGTTATAAAACTGGGGGCCAGTATATACAAAACTTTTTTCAAAAGAACTTGTGCTATGTGTGATTACATGGAGGTGATTTTTTCTTCTGGTGTCATGAGAATGTATCTGTGAGTTTGTTGTGTATGTACTGAGATTAGATTTTATGTAGCATAATGTTTCATATATATAAATACAGGGTAGGGGCAATATATTTAATTCCTTAAATAGTGGTCTACAACTGGTTCTTTTATTAACATTATTATATTGTATGTGTGGTGTGTTGTGTGTTATGTGTGTTGTTTATGTATGTGTGCGCGATATGTTGTGTGTGTATGTATGTGGTGTGTGTATGTATGTGGTGTATGTGTTGTGTGTGTTGTGTGTGGTATGGTGTGTGTATGTGTGTGTATGTGCATGTGTTGTATGTGTGGTGTGTTGTGTATGTATGTGTGTGCGGTATGTTGTGTGTGCATGTGTGTGGTGTGTGTATGTATGTGGTGTATGTGTTGTGTGTGTTGTGTGTGGTATGGTGTGGTATGGTGTGTGTATGTGTGTGTATGTGTGGTGTGTTGTGTATGTATGTGTGTGCGGTATGTTGTGTGTGTATGCATGTGGTGTGTGTGCTGTGTGTGTATATGTGTGTGTATGTGTGTGGTCTGTGTGTGTATGTGTGTCTGTGTGGTGTGTAATGTGTCTGTGTGGTGTGTAATGTGTCTGTGTGCATGTTTCTATGTGTGTGGTATGTTGTTGTTGTTGTTGTTTTCTAGTGCCTTGCATCTGGCAATGAAGCCATTAGCATTCGTGCTTTCCAATTCTTTTGAACTGTAGTTTCTTCTGATCTTAATGCTTCACAGGTCTTCAAGTGGTCTTCATTCATTTCTGCTGGATCGTTACACAGGACACATATTGGTGAGGCTGAGATACCTATTCTGTAGAGATGACTTGCTAAGCAGTCGTGATTTGTCAATAGTCGGAAGGCTGCAACCGCTGTTTTCCGTGGTCTCTGGGGGATTATATCTGGGTTGGAAAGTAGTGTAATCCATTTTTTATCTTTGGCATTTGTTTCTGTTTCTTGTAGGTATGAATGAGAAAATTTTTTAATGATCAAGCGTTTTATTGAGGAATATGAGAAATTGAATTTTGTTTTATTGTTGTGCCTTTCTTTGCAAGTGAGTCTGCAGCTTCATTCCCCATGACTCCACAGTGTGCTGGAATCCATTGGAGATGAACAGTCTTATTAACTTTTTGGAGTTGTGTTAACATTTTGTAGCATTCTCTAATTTTTGTTGACTTCTTTGTAGTATTTGAACATATTCTCTGAATTGCAGCTTTAGAATCCGAAAGAATTACTGCCTTGTTAAATTTATTTAAGGGAAGATTTAATAATTGTCGGAGAGCAATGTGTATAGCCTCTATTTCTCCATCATAATTTGTTGTGTCTCTGCCAACAGAATGATAAAAGGAATGTGTGTGGTATGTATTAGTGTGTGTGTGTGTGTGTGTGTTGTGTGTGTGTGTAGGATTGGATTAATGAAGTTTAGGGGCCCGTCGACAACTAGGTCATTTGGGCCCTAGGTCAGAATATAAAAAATCTAAAACTCCCCTAAAAACTGTCTAAAATGTGAGGTTTAAAATGGTAACTAAAAATGCAGACAGATAAAAGCACCAAACAGCAAATGAGTGCGCTAAGTTAAAACTTGGTAAAACCATTCATTAAAATGTGTAAAAGATCAAAGCTAAAACACATTAAAACTAAGCACTTAAAACAGTAAAATGTAAAACACAAAAGCTAAAACGCAAATATGAATGCTAAAAAGCTAAAAAATTTCACACACTAAAAAACATGTTATACTTGCTTTGCGAACCTAATTTGTGCTGTCTGTGTGTATGTGTGTCTGCATGTGTCTATGTGTATGTGTGAGTGTTTCTGTGTGTGTGGTGTGTGTGGTGTGTGTATATATGTGTGTGCATGTGTGTAGTCTGCATGTGTGTCTGTGTGCGTGTTTCTGTGTGTGTGGTGTGTGTGTTGTGTGTATGTATGTGTTTTGTGTGTGTGTGTATATGTGTGTGCATGTGTGTAGTCTGTGTGTGTGTGTATGTGTGTCTGTGTGCGTGTTTCTGTGTGTGTGGTGTGTAATGTGCAGACCGAGCACAAATATCCACTAAGCGGGGAATCAATGTAACTACCTAGTACATGTGACGTCATACTGAACACACGGATCCAGGGGTATGCAGTCGACCGTCAATAGTTCGACTGCAGTACTGACAGTGTAGAGTTGGTTGCTCTGCGTTTACGTTCTGTTCTACGCTATACAAAGTTCAGTATGTTGAATCATCACATGCTGTCTGCCACATTGAAATCGTTCGTTCACCGTGAATGGAGAAAACATACAATGTTTATACAATTTTTGGCAATACGTATACTACATATACGATAGTAAGTAGAGGAAGTATTGCATTCCCCAAAAAATTTGATATCGAGGTTTCACCCAAAATATATGTTTTAAGGACCCTGAAAAAAAATTATTTTTAGAAAAAGGTCCATCTGTATGTCTGTAGGCAGCATAACTCAAAAGCGACAAGTCGGTTAAAAACCAAAGTTGGTATTTAAGTTTAATGTCTTTCAAGGATGTGACACGAAGATTTTGAAGAAAATTCTTCCTCCTTAAACTACCCTTTACGTGAACAATTTTCGAAAATTTTTATTTTCTCGAAAATAGTTGTAACAATTTTAATTAAAATGCTTAACATATATGTATGACAAATTAAATGTACATTTTGAATTTTCTGGCTATAGCCTATGTAGTTCTGTTTACTCTAGATGACATCTGAATAACTTGTAAACCGTAAAAGACAGACAAAATCTTACTATACAAAAAATGTAGATCTTGCATAAACACACGTGTCCAGATATATATATATTTCTTGTTATTTGTGTGACTTTTGGAAAACAAACTTTCGTCAAATGGAACATTGGTATTCATTTTTATATGTTAGTCGTGCAAAGAGAACGGACTTTGAAAGCTTTAAAAGATCTGACTATCGCTCAAAACCTACTGTATTCCTATATTTCCCTTGTACCTACAACGAAATACGCATTAAGATAATTTCTGCAAATGTTTATTTGAACTAACATGAAGAAGATACAGGAATAAGAGTCTGCAAGAATGGTTAGTATAAGAGTAGAGAAACTCATGTGAGTGCAATACATCAGATTTTTTAAATTAGATTTGTTGTTATACCCCTGACTGTGATGTTTAAGGTTCCTGGTTACCTGTGTCACCCCTTTCCCCTCTCTGCACTGTCCATATATACTTCCAGCGCGCACACATTGTAAGCGAAAGGATATTTGTTCTAGCTCTAGTAATGCGTCTGTGTGTATGTGTGCATGTTTCTGTGTATGTGGTATGTAGTGTGTGTTGTCTGTGTGTATATGTGTGTCTGTGTGTATGTATGTGTGTGTGTATGTGTGCGTGTTTCTGTGTGTGTGTCTATGTGTATGTGTGCGAGTTTCTGTGTGTGTGTAAGTGTGTCTGTGTGTATGTGTGCATGTTTCTCTGTGTGTGTATGTGTTTGTGTGTATGTGTGTCTGTGTGTATGTGTGAATGTTTCTCTGTGTGTGTGTGTTGTGTGTGTATGTGTCTATGTGTATGTGTGCATGTTTCTCTCTCTGTGTGTGTCTGTGTGCATGTTTCTCTCTGTGTGTGTGTGTTGTGTGTGTATGTGTGTCTATGTGTATGTGTGCATGTTTCTCTCTCTGTGTGTGTCTGTGTGCATGTTTCTCTCTGTGTGTGTGTGTGTGTGTGTGTGTGTGTGTGTGTGTGTTGTGTGTGTATGTGTCTATGTGTATGTGTGCATGTTTCTCTGTGTGTGTGTGTGTGTCTATGTGGATGTGTGCATGTTTCTCTGTGTGTGTGTGTGTGTCTATGTGGATGTGTGCATGTTTCTCTGTGTGTGTGGGGGGGGGGGGGAGGGGGCGTCATGTGTTGATAGAGACTGATTGGGAGTTTGATATGTCAAGTGGAGTTATTGTTGCGTGAAGCAGTTTTAATGAGTGTAATCATGGAAGGTAGAAGTTTGTTAGACAGAGAGAACTGAAAGACAGAGAAGTGTGTGTCAAGGCTACAAGAGAACAGAACAGCTGTGTGTTGCAAGGTGACAAAGGCTGTGTTATAAGAAAAATAACTGTTTTGGTGCCTCAGTTTTAGAAGAAAACTAAAGTGCCATTAGATGATTCTCTCAGTCATACTTGCAAACTTTGGGGAGAATAGCAAATATTTGCAGCTAGGACCCCATTTTGCACAGCTGCTCTGCTACCAGATGTTGTATTTAAACACTGTAACTTACTTTCATGGAAATCAAGTATTGCGAGTGTCACTGCATCGGCCCAAGGTGAACCTTTCTGCAGGCCTATGCCATAACCTGAACGCCCAAACAGCTCACCAGCTGTCACTAACTCACAATCCTGTGCAGCTTCAAACTCCAGTCGTGAACTGTCCCATATGAAAGCCATCAGTTTTCTGAAAATGTGACATTAAAATTCACCTTATATGCACATATTTCACTACGTGAATCAAATATAAACCAGCATTTGTAAAATAGGATTTTAATGTACTCGTATTAACAAAATGTTATTTTACATGAACCTCAAGAAGTTAAAAGACATGTTTGCCAACAAATTGGTTGTAATTCTTATTGGAGAAAAGTGTAGTGATATCTGCACACAAACTGCTGTCTTTGCAAAGTCTAAACAAGTGACAGTCTCAGAGATAGAACATGAATATCCTGCACAAATCACTTGCAAGTAATGCCATTGCAATCTCAGTGTTTTGATTCAATACTGTAGTGTTTCACCGCCCCCCCCCCCCTCCCCACCCAGGAGCCCTTGGCTAATTCCTGATTAGATTAATTGGATTGCATTAAACAACTTCACAGGTAGCCATGGAGGCCTGTGAGCATTGAACATGTCAATTGAAATGTGCAATCATGTCAATAAATATACAGAATAGCATATAAAACGCATAAACAGGCACAAAAAAGAAAGCCAACAAAAACAAGTTAAAGGAGAAACACAATCAAAACTTCCCTGTAAGTATAAGACTTACATAATGCATATTTACAGATATAAATAAAATTGAACTTTGTTTTAAACTTTCACTAGGCTTTTCCTGCCATGTCCTACTGTATAATTGGCAATGAATGGCATATTTTTTCAGATTGTGTAATACATATACATTTAGATAGCTTTCACACAGATATCAAATGTTGTTGTTAGCTAATGCTGGATTTCTGACAATGAAGTCATTAATCCTCTTGCTCTCCAATATTTTTCACTGATGAATGGGGCATTAGAAGTGGCCGGGCATATTTGAAGGTGGTCTCATTCCATTTCCTCTTGCAGATCACATAGAGGACAGAGTGGTGAAGAATATATCCCAATTCTGTTTAAATGTTTTGCCACACAATCATGTCCTGTAATCAACCTGAAGGTTGCAACTGCCATTTTTCGAGGATACTCAGTAATTACTGTTTGAATGTTTGGTAGTTCCCATCTTTTATACTTTGATTTTTCATAGTAATATTTTGCAATAATGTTTTTGAATTCAGAGTTGACTAATCTTTTAGCTGCATAAAATGGTAGATTAACTATTGATTTCTGCACATTGCTGGTACCCTTTTTTGCAAGAAAAACAGCTTTCTCATTACCACTCAGTTCACAGTGAGCTGGTATCCATTGGAAGACTAGGTGTTTTTGAAGTGCTGTTAGATGGGTAAGGATTTTCCAACATTCTATAATTGTTTGGTTTTTTGGTGACAACTTGGAAGTAATTGCTATAATTGCTGCCCTGGAATCTGAGAGAATAACTGCTTGCTGAAAATGTGAAATTTTGTACAAAATATTTTGTAGGGCCTTTCAAATTGCTTCAATTTCTCCATCAAAGTTCGTAGTTCCATAACTTAAAGATTTGTAATAAGAAAAGAGGTGACACGTGACTCCAACACCTGCTCCATCTTGGTTTGATATTAATGATCCATCAGTATAAATATGGAGCCATTCGTGTTCTGGAAATCTAGTATGGATTGTCTCTAATGCCAATAATTTTAGAACACTAGTTGGAGTATCACTTTTCTTAACTTCTTCTGTCAGGTGTAATAATATGTGATGTCTAATGTTTGTGTCGGATTGACTTTAGATATGAAGTTTTCCTTTGAATTAGGAAGGTCTACATTCTTCTTGATGTCTTGAATTTTGGAAAGAAAGCTCTCCTGAGTCTTTAGTATATGTGTAAAATTTCTCTTGTGCCATGTATTGAATGGGAGTCTGATCAACTTTTCGTGTTGAATAAGAGCCGCTTTTTCTATTTCATATTCAATGGGGCATTGGTTGGTTAGTATTTCCATAGCTGCTATTGGTGTGGTTTTGATAGCACCTGTAATTAATCTCAGACTTTGGTTTTGAAAGATTTGAATCTTTTTTGTGTTTGCTGTTACAAGAATTTCGCTGTAGTAAGTAAATAATGGCTTTATATACACATTGTATGTTGTGTTAAGAGTTGCTCTGGAACATCCCCACTTCATTTCTGTTAGACGTTTTAACAGAGAAAGGTGCCTCTCTGCTCTTTGTATTACATTTTCTATTTGTTTGGTCCATGTAAGTTTAGTATCAAATGTAACTCCTAAATACTTTGCTTCCTTTGTTTCTGGTAATTGTTGACCCTCAAAATTTAGTTTTATTTTTAGTGGCTTTTTTCTTAGTGAAAAGATTTGGTAGCTTGATTTTGTTGTATTAACAGTCATTAAATTTTCTTTGGTCCACCTTTGTAATTTGGTTAAGGATTGTTGCATGGTTTTTCTAGTTCTGTACTTTTGCTTTTTGGTTTTGAAGTCCACATTACCAAGTCATCAGCAAATAGTGCACACTTCACACTTGATTCTTGTGTTTGTTGTGGCAGATCGTTAATAAATATATTAAAAAGTGTTGTGCTGAGGACTGCGCCTTGTGGTAAGCCACGGTGTACTTGTTTGTATTTAGATATGTTTCTTCCATATCTGGTTGCAATTAAGCGTTGTGTTAGGAAATGACATAGCCATGAAAACATTGGACCTTGTATCCCTGTTTGTTTTACTTTCTTTAGTAGTTTTGTTCTGCATATAGAATCACATGCACTTTGGAAATCAATTAAAACTGATAAATTATCTTCTTTTCTATTGAAGGCGTCTTTGATTTCTTGACTGAGAAGTAAGACTTGTTCATTTGTAGAGTGGAACTCTCTGAATCCAGCTTGACATGGGGAAATTAAATTTTCTCATTCTAGAAACCAATTTAACCTGTTTGACACCATTCTTTCCATCACTTTTGCTATTATGCTAGACAGAGCTATTGGTCTATAATAATTTTTTATTTGTGACGCTGTTTTGTCTTTCTTCAAGAGTGGGACAATTATTGCCTTTCGCCATTCAGCAGATACAGTGGTTTTCCAGGATAGATTGTAGAGTTTTAGTAGTTGTTTTGCTGTTTTTCCAAGGTTTTTTATGAACTCTGGATGTATGTGATCAGGTCCAGGAGACTTTTTGTTTTTTAGATTATTTATTGCAATGTTTAGTTCTTGCACATTAAAATTTTGTAAAAAGATATTGCACTGAGTGTTAGGATCACTTCTCTTTCTTGTTTCAAATCTTTCTTAAATTCTTTACGTTCCTTTTTATTATTTCTTGTTACTTTATGTGAATTAGCATAATATTTATTGAATGTTTCGGCTATGGCTGCATCATTTGTTAATATTTTATTGTTGTGTATGATAGGTGTGCTGTTGTTTTCTTTCCTATCCTTGACATTTTTTATGAACTTATGAGCTTTGTTACCATCTGTCCTATAATCCATTTTTTCTAAGAAATTATTAAAGTAATTCTTTTTAGCAGTATTAATTTCTTTTTTTAGTGAGGAACATTTCTTCCGCCATATTTGTGTATCCAATATGTTTTTTGTTTGTTCAGCTGTATTTCTAGCTATATCCCTTTGGTTTTTCAGTTCTTCTAACTGGGGGTTCCAAAGGGTTTGAAATGTTTAATTCTTCCCCAAGAATATGTTTTTTGCGGTTTCTAGGATGACTTTACAGAAATTTTTGTTCAAATGATCTGGATGGTCATGCAGCTGTGAGTTTGTTTGTTCTTTAAATTTATGTTCCAGTTCAGCTTTATATTTGATCCAATCTGCTTTTTTGAAGTTCCAATACAGATTCGTAAGACCTTGACTGTTATTTGTATTCTCTAGTTTTATATCAGCAATTACCGCTCTGTGACCAGAACTTGGATCTTCTATAACTTGTTTTTTAATTTTTGAAACAATATCTGTTGTAGCTAACAAGAGGTCTGAGTTACTGCCTTCTCCAGAGTAATGTATGAAGGTTGTGGGATCTTCTTTACTATAAATCAGTTCAAAAGTTGTGGTATTCAAAACTTCTTCCACTATCTTCCCTGTAGAGTCCACTTTTTCATAACCCCATCTTTTGGAATGTGCATTGAAATCCCCAATTACAATTGTTTTATTTAATTGGTCAATGAGAGAGAGATCTGCTTCATTCCTGGGAGGATTGTAAATACTGTATAAATGTAGATGTGTTTTGTTATCCCAAAAATTTAGCTTTATTAATTCACTTTTATCTGTGTTATCCATTTCTTTAACAATTTCAAAGGAGGATTTAATATCCTTTTTGACTCCAACTAATATTCCACTACTTATCTGTCTATTTTTGGGTAGTAGGTGTAGTAGAAAACCAGCAAAATTGAAGTATTTAAGTTGTTCATTTGTTAGATTTGCTTCCTGTATGAAAAATATATCAATATTATAGTCAAATACAATTTTATTCAGTTCTACTCTTTTTGTTTGTGTGAGACCACCCCGCATTCCATTGTAGAAGTCTGATGTTAGATCTTCTATTAATATGGCGGCGCCGTGGCCGAGCGGTTAGCGCGCTCGCCTACCACCTAGGCGGCCCGGGTTCGATCCCAGGGACCCGCATGTGGTATTCGTGGTGGACGAAGCGGCGTCAGGGCGGGTTTTCTCCGGGTGCTCCGGTTTCCCCCGCCATCTCATTCCACCGGTGCTCCATCTTCATTCCATGTATCATCAGTGTCATCGCCTGCGGTGCCGTAGTAGTAAAAGCGGGCGTTAAACACAACAACTACTACTTCTATTAATATAATGACGACTTAAAGTGTAGAGACTGCCAAATACAGAATGGGAACCTAAGAACATGGTAGCTACAGTGTAGTGTGATGGCATGGGGCTGTATAGCTTCATCTGGCTTTGGGGAACTGGCGTTCATAGATGGGATCATGGACAAATTTGCATACAAGAGGATTAGGGCATGATTACTTCCAGCAGGACAATCATCCGAAGCATACTGCTCAAATTGTACAGCTTTGGATCAACTCCTCACACTTTGAAGACATTGCCCCAATCTCCAGATTTAAATCCTATAGAGAACATCTGGAAGGAACTCGAAGAGTGTGTGAGGAAGCATCACATCAGAAGCAAGGACCATCTGAAAGAACTTCAAACAGAGTGGAGAAATATGAACTCTGCAGTCACTAAACAACACATACAGACAATGCCCAAACAATTATCAGCACTAATTCAAAGAAAGGGGATGATAACTAAATACTGGTTGTTTTCTGTTTGAATATTTATGTCTAGATGTAAAGTAACCGTTTTATTTCTCCTTGTAGTGCAAATTAGTTTCAGTTGCTATCAAATGGAAGACTCAAGTTTATTTTGTACCAGTTGTATTTATGTATGCTTACTATGCGTAGCTTTAAAATAATATAAGTAATAAATATGTTTACGTTCGAATACTTCTGTTGGCCTCTGTAACTAGCTACTTCCTTCTGAATATTGCTGGGGAAGCACCTTATAATTATGGGGACAGGGATAATACCCTTAATGTACGCATTGATAACATGCACATATTGACATATTAATGATTTGTACTGTTCTCATTATCTGTAAATATTCAAGTATTTCTTGTGTTTGTGTGGAAAGAGATGTAATTTTAAGGTCAGTGCACAGTTTCTTCACCAGCTCATGGTCCCAGCCAGCCACTATGTCACTAACAATTCCAGATAAATAGCGATATCAAGAGTAACAGTTCAGTTTCTAATCACATTCATAATAACATTGCGAACCTTGGAATGTGCATTCATGCTAGATTAAAGTAAAGCACTCACTCAAAAAGCACAATTTGAATGTTATTTTCAGTTCATGCAGCACATTTAGCTTATAAAAAGTAAATGATATTTTCAATTACACCGTCTTTTTCCCTGACCATTTTCTGCCTTTCCTGTGTGTTTTGAAAAACACTGTCAGCCTGTTTTAGTCTGAAGTGATATATGCTCAAGCATTATATCATGCACTTTGTGTAAGAACAAGTCACCTGCTACATTCCTCTAAGTATACATTTTACCTTGGCCCAAACTAGTTCTATGGGATTGAGATTATACGTGTATGCCAACATGCAAACGACAGCATGACCCAATAAAACAAAAGAGTAAAAAAAAGCCAATAATAACATTGTAATAATTGAAGAACAATTCAATCTAACAACTTCTCATTCCATCCTGTAGGATCAAAGAGTGAAGTATTAACATCTTGGTCAATTAATAGTATAGTAATTGCTCCTGCAAGTTCAGATAGTTAAAGTAACAGAAGAAGGGCAGTAATATCTTTGAGAGCCTCTTTAGGTTTGTTTGTTTCAATCATCCTATAACAATCTTGTATACACATGCAACTGTCTCTCTGAATACCACCACAATATCCTAGCAGACTTCACAGCACTCTGTTACAAACAATTAAGTTTGTTTAAAGACGTCATAAATATTTCCATATTTAAATTTAATATATATGTATAAATAAAAGAATTATATGTGTTCAATATTGAAAGCAAAGAGAGAATAGCTAAAGATCACTTCCCTAACAACACAGGAACTATTTGATGAACGCATACGCGGATGTACACAAAAAGAAGATAGCATCATGTGAAGAGGTGCCAATTGTTTACCTAATAGCTTCCATGTGCTTGATACGGGAAGACATGTTATTATAGTGCTCTTGGATGTGAGTAGAAAATTGATTAAACTTTCATGAAGCTTTTGTTCTAAAGCTGTTAAAAAACTGGAAAGGCTATCAATATAATATAAATTGGTGCGACGAAAGGTTATTTAAATGTAGAGCCGAGAAAAAGTGCTAATAAAGTAATATACTATAGTGAGGTAACGAGTGTTTGTTCATTCCATCTAGTACCACGACCCGAGATAACGAAAGAGTCAAAAGCTCATCACCATCACCTTCGCTAAATATTATAAAAACAGCACCAACTCCTAGGTGGAGGAGTATCTGCTTCTACATTACTTTTACCATTACTTCCGACAATATCATAGCAGACTTCACAACACTCCTAGGTGGAGGATTATCTACTTCTACATTACTTTTATCATTACTTCCGACAATATCATAGCAGACTTCACAACACTCCTAGGTGGAGGATTATCTACTTCTACATTACTTTTACCATTACTTCCGACAATATCATAGCAGACTTCACAACACTCCTAGCTGGAGGATTATCTGCTCCTACATTACTTTTACCATTACTTCCGACAATATCATAGCAGACTTCACAACACTCCTAGGTGGAGGAGTATCTGCTTCTACATTACTTTTACCATTACTTCCGACAATATCATAGCAGACTTCACAACACTCCTAGGTGGAGGATTATCTGCTCCTACATTACTTTTATCATTACTTCCGACAATATCATAGCAGACTTCACAACACTCCTAGGTGGAGGATTATCTGCTTCTACATTACTTTTACCATTACTTCCGACAATATCATAGCAGACTTCACAACACTCCTAGGTGGAGGATTATCTACTTCTACATTACTTTTACCATTACTTCCGACAATATCATAGCAGACTTCACAACACTCCTAGGTGGAGGATTATCTACTTCTACATTACTTTTACCATTACTTCCGACAATATCATAGCAGACTTCACAACACTCCTAGGTGGAGGATTATCTGCTTCTACATTACTTTTACCATTACTTCCGACAATATCATAGCAGACTTCACAACACTCCTAGGTGGAGGATTATCTACTTCTACATTACTTTTACCATTACTTCCGACAATATCATAGCAGACTTCACAACACTCCTAGGTGGAGGATTATCTGCTTCTACATTACTTTTACCATTACTTCCGACAATATCATAGCAGACTTCACAACACTCCTAGCTGGAGGATTATCTGCTCCTACATTACTTTTACCATTACTTCCGACAATATCATAGCAGACTTCACAACACTCCTAGGTGGAGGATTATCTGCTCCTACATTACTTTTACCATTACTTCCGACAATATCATAGCAGACTTCACAGCACTCCTAGGTGGAGGATTATCTGCTTCTACATTACTTTTACCATTACTTCCGACAATATCATAGCAGAGTTCACAACATTCCTAGGTGGAGGATTATCTGCTTCTACATTACTTTTACCATTACTTCCGACAATATCATAGCAGACTTCACAACACTCCTAGGTGGAGGATTATCTACTTCTACATTACTTTTACCATTACTTCCGACAATATCATAGCAGACTTCACAACACTCCTAGGTGGAGGATTATCTGCTCCTACATTACTTTTACCATTACTTCCGACAATATCATAGCAGACTTCACAACACTCCTAGGTGGAGGATTATCTACTTCTACATTACTTTTACCATTACTTCCGACAATATCATAGCAGACTTCACAACACTCCTAGGTGGAGGATTATCTACTTCTACATTACTTTTACCATTACTTCCAACATAATCATAGCAGACTTCACAACACTCCTAGCTGGAGGATTATCTACTTCTACATTACTTTTACCATTACTTCCGACAATATCATAGCAGACTTCACAACACTCCTAGGTGGAGGATTATCTACTTCTACATTACTTTTACCATTACTTCCGACAATATCATAGCAGACTTCACAACACTCCTAGGTGGAGGAGTATCTGCTTCTACATTACTTTTACCATTACTTCCGACAGTATCATAGCAGACTTCACAACACTCCTAGCTGGAGGATTATCTACTTCTACATTACTTTTACCATTACTTCCGACAATATCATAGCAGACTTCACAACACTCCTAGGTGGAGGATTATCTGCTTCTACATTACTTTTACCATTACTTCCGACAATATCATAGCAGACTTCACAGCACTCCTAGGTGGAGGATTATCTACTTCTACATTACTTTTACCATTACTTCCGACAATATCATAGCAGACTTCACAACACTCCTAGGTGGAGGATTATCTGCTTCTACATTACTTTTACCATTACTTCCGACAATATCATAGCAGACTTCACAACACTCCTAGGTGGAGGATTATCTACTTCTACATTACTTTTACCATTACTTCCGACAATATCATAGCAGACTTCACAACACTCCTAGGTGGAGGAGTATCTGCTTCTACATTACTTTTACCATTACTTCCGACAATATCATAGCAGACTTCACAACACTCCTAGGTGGAGGATTATCTACTTCTACATTACTTTTACCATTACTTCCGACAATATCATAGCAGACTTCACAACACTCCTAGGTGGAGGATTATCTGCTTCTACATTACTTTTACTAAGTTGGAAAAAACATATAACAAACATCTCAGAAAAGGTTGAAAAGAAATTGCAAATCCTGAAAAGGTTAGCTGGTGCTAAATGGGGCTGCTCAAGGAGAGTCCTTAACACAACATACAAAATGTATATTAAACCAAACCTCTTGTACTGTTCTGAAGCTTTAATGACAGCAGCAAATGCTAACATCAATAAACTTGAACAAATACAAAATCAGGCTCTTCGCCTAATCACTGGAGCAGTTAAATCCACACCTATTGATGCCATGCTTGCCTTAACACGGACCCCATCAATAACAACAAAAATAGAAGAACAAGCATTGCTCCAACACGAGAAAATGTTACGACTGCCAAACTCTAAATGGAAAGAAGAGAACCTCCCCCATTCAATCCTTAAAACTCATAGTACTTTCCTAGAAAAGGTAACACAGATTAAATCCAAATTGAACATTCCTAACACCAGAGAAAATCTACTTATAAGAGAAAATCCATTGGAATTATTGAAACCTACCTTCAATTTGGAATTAATAGAGGAAATAAGTAAATCAGACACACCAAAAGAAATACAAAAACTTCTAGCTCTGGAAACAATCAATACTAGGTATCCCACAGAAGAATGGCTGCACATATATACTGATGGATCCTCGAAGGAAAACCTTACTGGAGCTGGAGTTACGTGTTCACATTTTTCCTTTTATCATTCTGTTGGCAGAGACACAACAAATTATGATGGAGAAATAGAGGCTATATACATTGCTCTCCGACAATTATTAAATCTTCCCTTAAATAAATTTAACAAGGCAGTAATTCTTTCAGATTCTAAAGCTGCAATTCAGGGAATATGTTCAAATACTACAAAGAAGTCAACAAAAATTAGAGAATGCTACAAAATGTTAACACAACTCCAAAACGTTAATAAGACTGTTCATCTCCAATGGATTCCAGCACACTGTGGAGTCATGGGGAACGAAGCTGCAGACTCACTTGCAAAGAAAGGCACAACAATAAAACAAAAGTCTAAATTCAATTTCTCATATTCCTCAATAAAACGCTTGATCATTAAAAATTCTTGTCATTCATATCTACAAGAAATAGAAACAAATGCCAAAGATAAAAAATGGATTACACTACTTTCCAATCCAGATATAATCCCCCAGAGACCAAGGAAAACAGCGGTTGCAGCCTTCCGACTATTGACAAATCACGACTGCGTAGCAAGTCATCTCTACAGAATAGGTATCTCAGCCTCACCAATATGTGTCCTGTGTAACGATCCAGCAGAAATGAACGAAGACCACTTGAAGACCTGTGAAGCATTAAGATCAGAAGAAACTACAGTTCAAAAGTATTGGAAAGCACGAATGCTAATGGCTTCATTGCCAGATGCAAGGCACTAGAAAACAACAACATTACTTTTACCATTACTTCCGACAATATCATAGCAGACTTCACAACACTCCTAGGTGGAGGATTATCTGCTTCTACATTACTTTTACCATTGCTTCCTACAATATCATAGCAGACTTCACAACACTCCTAGGTGGAGGAGTATCTGCTTCTACATTACTTTTACCATTACTTCCGACAATATCATAGCAGACTTCACAACACTCCTAGGTGGAGGATTATCTGCTCCTACATTACTTTTATCATTACTTCCGACAATATCATAGCAGACTTCACAACACTCCTAGGTGGAGGATTATCTGCTTCTACATTACTTTTACCATTACTTCCGACAATATCATAGCAGACTTCACAACACTCCTAGGTGGAGGATTATCTACTTCTACATTACTTTTACCATTACTTCCGACAATATCATAGCAGACTTCACAACACTCCTAGCTGGAGGATTATCTGCTCCTACATTACTTTTACCATTACTTCCGACAATATCATAGCAGACTTCACAACACTCCTAGGTGGAGGATTATCTGCTTCTACATTACTTTTACCATTACTTCCGACAATATCATAGCAGACTTCACAACACTCCTAGGTGGAGGATTATCTACTTCTACATTACTTTTACCATTACTTCCGACAATATCATAGCAGACTTCACAACACTCCTAGGTGGAGGATTATCTGCTTCTACATTACTTTTACCATTACTTCCGACAATATCATAGCAGACTTCACAACACTCCTAGGTGGAGGATTATCTACTTCTACATTACTTTTACCATTACTTCCGACAATATCATAGCAGACTTCACAACACTCCTAGCTGGAGGATTATCTGCTCCTACATTACTTTTACCATTACTTCCGACAATATCATAGCAGACTTCACAACACTCCTAGGTAGAGGATTATCTGCTCCTACATCACTTTTACCATTACTTCCGACAATATCATAGCAGACTTCACAACACTCCTAGGTGGAGGATTATCTACTTCTACATTACTTTTACCATTACTTCCGACAATATCATAGCAGACTTCACAACACTCCTAGGTGGAGGATTATCTGCTTCTACATTACTTTTACCATTACTTCCGACAATATCATAGCAGACTTCACAACACTCCTAGGTGGAGGATTATCTACTTCTACATTACTTTTACCATTACTTCCGACAATATCATAGCAGACTTCACAACACTCCTAGCTGGAGGATTATCTGCTCCTACATTACTTTTACCATTACTTCCGACAATATCATAGCAGACTTCACAACACTCCTAGGTGGAGGATTATCTGCTCCTACATTACTTTTACCATTACTTCCGACAATATCATAGCAGACTTCACAGCACTCCTAGGTGGAGGATTATCTGCTTCTACATTACTTTTACCATTACTTCCGACAATATCATAGCAGAGTTCACAACATTCCTAGGTGGAGGATTATCTGCTTCTACATTACTTTTACCATTACTTCCGACAATATCATAGCAGACTTCACAACACTCCTAGGTGGAGGATTATCTACTTCTACATTACTTTTACCATTACTTCCGACAATATCATAGCAGACTTCACAACACTCCTAGGTGGAGGATTATCTGCTCCTACATTACTTTTACCATTACTTCCGACAATATCATAGCAGACTTCACAACACTCCTAGGTGGAGGATTATCTACTTCTACATTACTTTTACCATTACTTCCGACAATATCATAGCAGACTTCACAACACTCCTAGGTGGAGGATTATCTACTTCTACATTACTTTTACCATTACTTCCAACATAATCATAGCAGACTTCACAACACTCCTAGCTGGAGGATTATCTACTTCTACATTACTTTTACCATTACTTCCGACAATATCATAGCAGACTTCACAACACTCCTAGGTGGAGGATTATCTACTTCTACATTACTTTTACCATTACTTCCGACAATATCATAGCAGACTTCACAACACTCCTAGGTGGAGGAGTATCTGCTTCTACATTACTTTTACCATTACTTCCGACAATATCATAGCAGACTTCACAACACTCCTAGCTGGAGGATTATCTACTTCTACATTACTTTTACCATTACTTCCGACAATATCATAGCAGACTTCACAACACTCCTAGGTGGAGGATTATCTGCTTCTACATTACTTTTACCATTACTTCCGACAATATCATAGCAGACTTCACAGCACTCCTAGGTGGAGGATTATCTACTTCTACATTACTTTTACCATTACTTCCGACAATATCATAGCAGACTTCACAACACTCCTAGGTGGAGGATTATCTGCTTCTACATTACTTTTACCATTACTTCCGACAATATCATAGCATACTTCACAACACTCCTAGGTGGAGGATTATCTACTTCTACATTACTTTTACCATTACTTCCGACAATATCATAGCAGACTTCACAACACTCCTAGGTGGAGGAGTATCTGCTTCTACATTACTTTTACCATTACTTCCGACAATATCATAGCAGACTTCACAACACTCCTAGGTGGAGGATTATCTACTTCTACATTACTTTTACCATTACTTCCGACAATATCATAGCAGACTTCACAACACTCCTAGGTGGAGGATTATCTGCTTCTACATTACTTTTACTAAGTTGGAAAAAACATATAACAAACATCTCAGAAAAGGTTGAAAAGAAATTGCAAATCCTGAAAAGGTTAGCTGGTGCTAAATGGGGCTGCTCAAGGAGAGTCCTTAACACAACATACAAAATGTATATTAAACCAAACCTCTTGTACTGTTCTGAAGCTTTAATGACAGCAGCAAATGCTAACATCAATAAACTTGAACAAATACAAAATCAGGCTCTTCGCCTAATCACTGGAGCAGTTAAATCCACACCTATTGATGCCATGCTTGCCTTAACACGGACCCCATCAATAACAACAAAAATAGAAGAACAAGCATTGCTCCAACACGAGAAAATGTTACGACTGCCAAACTCTAAATGGAAAGAAGAGAACCTCCCCCATTCAATCCTTAAAACTCATAGTACTTTCCTAGAAAAGGTAACACAGATTAAATCCAAATTGAACATTCCTAACACCAGAGAAAATCTACTTATAAGAGAAAATCCATTGGAATTATTGAAACCTACCTTCAATTTGGAATTAATAGAGGAAATAAGTAAATCAGACACACCAAAAGAAATACAAAAACTTCTAGCTCTGGAAACAATCAATACTAGGTATCCCACAGAAGAATGGCTGCACATATATACTGATGGATCCTCGAAGGAAAACCTTACTGGAGCTGGAGTTACGTGTTCACATTTTTCCTTTTATCATTCTGTTGGCAGAGACACAACAAATTATGATGGAGAAATAGAGGCTATATACATTGCTCTCCGACAATTATTAAATCTTCCCTTAAATAAATTTAACAAGGCAGTAATTCTTTCAGATTCTAAAGCTGCAATTCAGGGAATATGTTCAAATACTACAAAGAAGTCAACAAAAATTAGAGAATGCTACAAAATGTTAACACAACTCCAAAACGTTAATAAGACTGTTCATCTCCAATGGATTCCAGCACACTGTGGAGTCATGGGGAACGAAGCTGCAGACTCACTTGCAAAGAAAGGCACAACAATAAAACAAAAGTCTAAATTCAATTTCTCATATTCCTCAATAAAACGCTTGATCATTAAAAATTCTTGTCATTCATATCTACAAGAAATAGAAACAAATGCCAAAGATAAAAAATGGATTACACTACTTTCCAATCCAGATATAATCCCCCAGAGACCAAGGAAAACAGCGGTTGCAGCCTTCCGACTATTGACAAATCACGACTGCGTAGCAAGTCATCTCTACAGAATAGGTATCTCAGCCTCACCAATATGTGTCCTGTGTAACGATCCAGCAGAAATGAACGAAGACCACTTGAAGACCTGTGAAGCATTAAGATCAGAAGAAACTACAGTTCAAAAGTATTGGAAAGCACGAATGCTAATGGCTTCATTGCCAGATGCAAGGCACTAGAAAACAACAACATTACTTTTACCATTACTTCCGACAATATCATAGCAGACTTCACAACACTCCTAGGTGGAGGATTATCTGCTTCTACATTACTTTTACCATTGCTTCCTACAATATCATAGCAGACTTCACAACACTCCTAGGTGGAGGATTATCTGCTTCTACATTACTTTTACCATTGCTTCCGACAATATCATAGCAGACTTCACAACACTCCTAGGTGGAGGATTATCTGCTCCTACATTACTTTTACCATTACTTCCAACATAATCATAGCAGACTTCACAATACTCCTAGGTGGAGAGGTATCTGCTCCTACATTACTTTTACCATTACTTCCGACAATATCATAGCAGACTTCACAGCACTCCTAGGTGGAGGATTATCTACTTCTACATTACTTTTACCATTACTTCCAACATAATCATAGCAGACTTCACAACACTCCTAGGTGGAGGATTATCTACTTCTACATTACTTTTACCATTACTTCCGACAATATCATAGCAGACTTCACAACACTCCTAGGTGGAGGATTATCTGCTTCTACATTACTTTTACCATTACTTCCGACAATATCATAGCAGACTTCACAACACTCCTAGGTGGAGGATTATCTGCTTCTACATTACTTTTACCATTACTTCCGACAATATCATAGCAGACTTCACAGCACTCCTAGGTGGAGGATTATCTACTTCTACATTACTTTTACCATTACTTCCAACATAATCATAGCAGACTTCACAGCACTCCTAGGTGGAGGATTATCTACTTCTGCATTACTTTTACCATTACTTCCAACATAATCATAGCAGACTTCACAACACTCCTAGGTGGAGGATTATCTGCTTCTACATTACTTTTACCATTACTTCCGACAATATCATAGCAGACTTCACAACACTCCTAGGTGGAGGATTATCTGCTTCTACATTACTTTTAGCATTACTTCCGACAATATCATAGCAGACTTCACAACACTCCTAGGTGGAGGATTATCTGCTTCTACATTACTTTTACCATTACTTCCGACAATATCATAGCAGACTTCACAACACTCCTAGGTGGAGGATTATCTGCTTCTACATTACTTTTACCATTACTTCCGACAATATCATAGCAGACTTCACAACACTCCTAGGTGGAGGATTATCTGCTTCTACATTACTTTTACCATTACTTCCGACAATATCATAGCAGACTTCACAACACTCCTAGGTGGAGGATTATCTACTTCTACATTACTTTTACCATTACTTCCGACAATATCATAGCAGACTTCACAACACTCCTAGGTGGAGGATTATCTGCTTCTACATTACTTTTACCATTACTTCCGACAATATCATAGCAGACTTCACAACACTCCTAGGTGGAGGATTATCTGCTTCTACATTACTTTTACCATTACTTCCGACAATATCATAGCAGACTTCACAACACTCCTAGGTGGAGGATTATCTACTTCTGCATTACTTTTACCATTACTTCCGACAATATCATAGCAGACTTCACAGCACTCCTAGGTGGAGGATTATCTACTTCTGCATTACTTTTACCATTACTTCCAACATAATCATAGCAGACTTCACAGCACTCCTAGGTGGAGGATTATCTACTTCTGCATTACTTTTACCATTACTTCCAACATAATCATAGCAGACTTCACAGCACTCCTAGGTGGAGGATTATCTACTTCTGCATTACTTTTACCATTACTTCCGACAATATCATAGCAGACTTCACAGCACTCCTAGGTGGAGGATTATCTACTTCTACATTACTTTTACCATTACTTCCAACATAATCATAGCAGACTTCACAGCACTCCTAGGTGGAGGATTATCTACTTCTGCATTACTTTTACCATTACTTCCAACATAATCATAGCAGACTTCACAACACTCCTAGGTGGAGGATTATCTACTTCTGCATTACTTTTACCATTACTTCCGACAATATCATAGCAGAGTTCACAATACTCCTAGGTGGAGGATTATCTACTTCTACATTGCTTTTACCATTACTTCCACATAAAACTAGTGACAAGTATGATCTTACAACTAAAACTAAACAGAAATTAGCAATGAGTAAACATAGTGGAAATAATATTGGAGGTAAGTTGGTAACGTGGCCAGCAGAGCAACATTTGCATGAATGTTTACAAAATGGGTGTTAGACTGCATGGAATGTCTCTCCCCTGCCCCTCATCCTCTTAGACCATGAGCTGATGAACAGACAGTATATTGCTCAGTTGTTAAACATTTTACTGTCACTATTCCCTTTGTATATATGGTGAAGCGTTTAATGTAGCTATTTCTGTAAACATTTTTATCCATTAGAATTAAGTAGATAGAAAAATAAACTTTGGTAAGAATATTTTGTGGTCATCTCCTTAGCACAGTGGTAGCACTGCTGCTTACCAAGTGGGAGACCTGAGTTCAATTCCTGGTACCAGTGTGGTGATTTTCTCCTACTGCAAGATGTGGATTTGGGTGTACTCAGCCTCGCTAGGTCCCTGAGGTCCCAGGCACTGGTTGTATGATGCTTGTGTTGGACAGAGGTGGAGGATGCAGAAAGGGGTGTTGCACCTTGGGGGGGAAGGATAGCTTATATAGCCACTAATAGAGAATGTACACACCCCTGCTTGACGTCCTGTATGGCATCCTCGGCTGTATCGTAGTTATTGCCCTCCATTGTCCTGTACATGTTGGATAACTCAACTTGCCTCCTGAAGTACATGTCTACTGCAGAACCTTTCACTGTTGCACACGTCAGGTTCTCCATCGTGTTCCTCAACTAAATCATGCATCAAAATTATCTTTATTAATATTACACATTTGTACAAAGGCTGCTTCTAAAGTAAGTACCAATAATTTTTTTAAAAAATAAGGGAGTATTATTTTCCAAATACTTTAACATCACTCATTACCTTACACCTTACACTGCTGTTATTCAGGCACTTGTCACAACTGAAAACCAGTATTTGTAAGCCTTCCTCAAGCAATCATGCCGCCAGTGATGAAAGTCAAATCTGCACTTCTTATTTTACAACATCATCGTGTTGAAATGTTTTCCACCAGATCTGTTTTCTTTCAGATGAAGAAACATATGAGAATCATTTGGTACCAAATGCAGATTAAAGGGAGGGTAGTCCAATTGTTCCCAACCAAATAATGTCATCAGATCTTTCTTTATCTGTGTGAGGTCGGGCATTGTCACTTATTATTGTTTCTCCATAAACCTCACACAATTGGAAAGGAATGCTTGATGGCATAGCAATTCTTGCATTCAAGAAATGAATAACTGCAGTCAGCAGATAGTAAAACGTTTTGAACATTTCTAAATGCTCTAACAACTGAAAAAGTCAAGATGACAATCACTCACAGCTGCATCTGGCTTTCTAATGAATGGAGGAAGTGATCACCCATGCTCAAAATTGCAACTGCAGCAGCAAACTATTTAAATGGAATCTACTTGCTTTAAAAACACTCCCCATATAATCACTCAATTTATTTTCATTCATTGTTTCACCCGCTCCATTCATCCACTTTACTTTCATAAGTTACTGAAACAATAAAAAGGATTTACAAAGTTGTTATACTTTAATATAAAACACATTGGGGTTATAAAACAACAATGTTAATACTGTCCTGACCATAACTTCAAAGTAACAAACAATTGTTATTCTTAGTTACTATTACTGTTATTATTATTACTGCTGTTATCATCATTATTATTATCATCATTAATTAGCATTATTATGATTGTTATTGTTATTATTGTTGTTGTTATTGTCAGTGTTATTGCTACTATTATTATTGTTACTACAGCAGAATCCTGAAATAACATGGTTCTTGGGGACGTGCCTTAGCCCCGTGTTAAATCGAAATGTGGGCTTAGAAGTGATAAAAATTTATAGGGAAACATTCATGCAATAATAAATTACAGTACATTGTAAAGTATGTAAAGTTGTTAGCTAATGCTGGATTTCTGACAATGAAGTCATTAATCCTCTTGCTCTCCAATATTTTTCACTAATCGAATATTGAAGAAACTTAGCAGTAAATGCAACCGCTTTTTAGAGAGCACCATATTTTTATGTTTTGGCGGTCACATCGCTCTCTCACACCCCCAGAATGTCTGGAGGACCACACCTGTCGTTGGTTTACGGGTCTCACCGACCTGACCGGGAGACTTATCAAAATAAATTCACCGACCATATCCTCTGATCACCAATCAGAGGACGTATTACATACCATGACCGGTCAGCACGTTAGGGGTTAACGTTTTATAGAGAAATTAGAGAAATAAAGGGGTTGGAAAAATAAAGACTCCCTAGCCCTCAAGAACCCTAATAGCATCAGGGTAGAAAGACAACAACAGATGACCAAGGTAAGGTCAGATAGAAAAGTTACAGTGAGGAGCAAAACACGAGTAAGTGGAAGTAATATTCTGCTCAGCTTGGGTACCTTCTGCTCACTGTCCACATATCCCCTAGACACCAGTAAGTGGAAGTGATGTTCTGCTCAGCTTGGGTACCTTGTGGTCGCCATCCACATATCCCTTAGACACCAGTAAGTGGAAGTAATGTTCTGCTCAGCTTGGGTACCTTGTGCTCACTATCCACATATCCCCTAGACACCAGTAAGTGGAAGTAATGTTCTGCTCAGCTTGGGTACCTTGTGCTCACTGTCCACATATCCCCTAGACACCAGTAAGTGGAAGTAATGTTCTACTCAGCTTGGGTACCTTGTGGTCACTATCCACATATCCCCTAGACACCAGTAAGTGGAAGTAATGTTCTGCTCAGCTTGGGTACCTTGTGCTCACTATCCACATATCCCCTAGACACCAGTAAGTGGAAGTAATGTTCTACTCAGCTTGGGTACCTTGTGCTCACTATCCACATATCCCCTAGACACCAGTAAGTGGAAGTAATGTTCTGCTCAGCTTGGGTACCTTGTGCTCACTGTCCACATATCCCCTAGACACCAGTAAGTGGAAGTAATGTTCTACTCAGCTTGGGTACCTTGTGGTCACTATCCACATATCCCCTAGACACCAGTAAGTGGAAGTAATGTTCTACTCAGCTTGGGTACCTTGTGGTCACTATCCACATATCCCCTAGACACCAGTAAGTGGAAGTAATGTTCTACTCAGCTTGGGTACCTTGTGGTCACTATCCACATATCCCCTAGACACCAGTAAGTGGAAGTAATGTTCTACTCAGCTTGGGTACCTTGTGGTCACTATCCACATATCCCCTAGACACCAGTAAGTGGAAGTAATGTTCTGCTCAGCTTGGGTACCTTGTGGTCTGTATCCACATATTCCCTAGACACCAGTAAGTGGAAGTAATGTTCTGCTCAGCTTGGGTACCTTGTGCTCACTATCCACAGATCCCCTAGACACCAGTAAGTGGAAGTAATGTTCTACTCAGCTTGGGTGCCTTGTTATCACTATCCACATATCCCCTAGACACCTTGTGGTCGCTATTCACATATCCCCTAGACACCAGTAATTGGAAGTAATGTTCTGCTCAACTGGGGTACCTTGTGCTCACTATCCACATATCCCCTAGACACCACACACACCTGGTGGCGCCGTGGCCGAGCGGTTAGCGCGCTCGCCTACCACCTAGGCGGCCCGGGTTCGATCCCAGGGACCCGCATGTGGTATTCGTGGTGGACGAAGCGGCGTCAGGGCGGGTTTTCTCCGGGTGCTCCGGTTTCCCCCGCCATCTCATTCCACCGGTGCTCCATCTTCATTCCATGTATCATCAGAGTCACCGCCTGCGGTGCCGTAGTAGTAAAAGCGGGCGTTAAACACTACAACAACAACAACCCCTAGACACCAGTAAGTGGAAGTAATGTTCTACTCAGCTTGGGTACCTTGTGCTCACTATCCACATATCCCCTAGACACCAGTAAGTGGAAGTAATGTTCTGCTCAGCTTGGGTACCTTGTGCTCACTGTCCACATATCCCCTAGACACCAGTAAGTGGAAGTAATGTTCTACTCAGCTTGGGTACCTTGTGGTCACTATCCACATATCCCCTAGACACCAGTAAGTGGAAGTAATGTTCTGCTCAGCTTGGGTACCTTGTGCTCACTATCCACATATCCCCTAGACACCAGTAAGTGGAGGTAATGTTCTGCTCAGCTTGGGTACCTTGTGGTCACCATCCACATATCCCCTAGACACCAGTAAGTGGAAGTAATGTTCTGCTCAGCTTGGGTACCTTGTGCTCACTATCCACATATCCCCTAGACACCAGTAAGTGGAAGTAATGTTCTGCTCAGCTTGGGTACCTTGTGCTCACTGTCCACATATCCCCTAGACACCAGTAAGTGGAAGTAATGTTCTACTCAGCTTGGGTACCTTGTGGTCACTATCCACATATCCCCTAGACACCAGTAAGTGGAAGTAATGTTCTGCTCAGCTTGGGTACCTTGTGGTCTGTATCCACATATTCCCTAGACACCAGTAAGTGGAAGTAATGTTCTACTCAACTTGGGTGCCTTGTTATCACTATCCACATATCCCCTAGACACCAGTAATTGGAAGTAATGTTCTACTCAGCTTGGGTACCTTGTGGTCACTATTCACATATCCCCTAGACACCAGTAAGTGGAAGTAATGTTCTGCTCAACTGGGGTACCTTGTGGTCACTATTCACATATCCCCTAGACACCAGTAAGTGGAAGTAATGTTCTGCTCAGCTTGGGTACCTTGTGGTCGCTATTCACATATCCCCTAGACACCAGTAAGTGGAAGTAATGTTCTGCTCAAGTGGGGTACCTTGTGGTCACTATTCACATATTCCCTAGACACCAGTAAGTGGAAGTAATGTTCTGCTCAGCTTGGGTACCTTGTGCTCACTATCCACAGATCTCCTAGACACCAGTAAGTGGAAGTAATGTTCTGCTCAGCTTGGGTACCTTGTGGTCCGCATCCACATATCCCCTAGACACCAGTAAGTGGAAGTAATGTTCTACTCAGCTTGGGTGCCTTGTTATCACTATCCACATATCCCCTAGACACCTTGTGGTCGCTATTCACATATCCCCTAGACACCAGTAATTGGAAGTAATGTTCTGCTCAACTGGGGTACCTTGTGCTCACTATCCACATATCCCCTAGACACCACACACACCTGGCGGCGCCGTGGCCGAGCGGTTAGCGCGCTCGCCTACCACCTAGGCGGCCCGGGTTCGATCCCAGGGACCCGCATGTGGTATTCGTGGTGGACGAAGCGGAGTCAGGGCGGGTTTTCTCCGGGTGCTCCGGTTTCCCCCGCCATCTCATTCCACCGGTGCTCCATCTTCATTCCATGTATCATCAGAGTCACCGCCTGCGGTGCCGTAGTAGTAAAAGCGGGCATTAAACACTACAACAACAACAACCCCTAGACACCAGTAAGTGGAAGTAATGTTCTACTCAGCTTGGGTACCTTGTGCTCACTATCCACATATCCCCTAGACACCAGTAAGTGGAAGTAATGTTCTGCTCAGCTTGGGTACCTTGTGCTCACTGTCCACATATCCCCTAGACACCAGTAAGTGGAAGTAATGTTCTACTCAGCTTGGGTACCTTGTGGTCACTATCCACATATCCCCTAGACACCAGTAAGTGGAAGTAATGTTCTGCTCAGCTTGGGTACCTTGTGCTCACTATCCACATATCCCCTAGACACCAGTAAGTGGAAGTAATGTTCTGCTCAGCTTGGGTACCTTGTGGTCACTATCCACATATCCCCTAGACACCAGTAAGTGGAACTAATGTTCTGCTCAGCTTGGGTACCTTGTGGTCACCATCCACATATCCCCTAGACACCAGTAAGTGGAAGTAATGTTCTGCTCAGCTTGGGTACCTTGTGCTCACTATCCACATATCCCCTAGACACCAGTAAGTGGAAGTAATGTTCTGCTCAGCTTGGGTACCTTGTGCTCACTGTCCACATATCCCCTAGACACCAGTAAGTGGAAGTAATGTTCTACTCAGCTTGGGTACCTTGTGGTCACTATCCACATATCCCCTAGACACCAGTAAGTGGAAGTAATGTTCTGCTCAGCTTGGGTACCTTGTGGTCTGTATCCACATATTCCCTAGACACCAGTAAGTGGAAGTAACGTTCTGCTCAGCTTGGGTACCTTGTGCTCACTATCCACAGATCTCCTAGACACTAGTAAGTGGAAGTAATGTTCTGCTCAGCTTGGGTACCTTGTGGTCCGCATCCACATATCCCCTAGACACCAGTAAGTGGAAGTAATGTTCTACTCAACTTGGGTGCCTTGTTATCACTATCCACATATCCCCTAGACACCAGTAATTGGAAGTAATGTTCTGCTCAACTGGGGTACCTTGTGGTCACTATTCACATATCCCCTAGACACCAGTAAGTGGAAGTAATGTTCTGCTCAGCTTGGGTACCTTGTGGTCGCTATTCACATATCCCCTAGACACCAGTAAGTGGAAGTAATGTTCTGCTCAGCTTGGGTACCTTGTGGTCCGCATCCACATATCCCCTAGACACCAGTAAGTGGAGGTAATGTTCTGCTCAGCTTGGGTATCTTGTGGTCACTATTCACATATCCCCTAGACACCAGTAAGTGGAAGTAATGTTCTGCTCAAGTGGGGTACCTTGTGGTCACTATTCACATATCCCCTAGACACCAGTAAGTGGAAGTAATGTTCTGCTCAAGTGGGGTACCTTGTGGTCACTATCCACATATCCCCTAGACACCAGTAAGTGGAAGTAATGTTCTGTTCAGCTTGGGTACCTTGTGGTCACTATCCACATATCCCCTAGACAGAGACCCCTGAGTCCACTTTTAGAGAATAAAAACCCTTTTCTTTGATTTTCAGAAGCAATTACCACTTTGCCAGCAAACATCACTCAACTAGGATTGAACCAACAATAATAGATATCATGTTGAAACTTACAACAGGAAAACACATTGGATGTTAAAATATGGTTACACAATAAAGCTTGTTGTTTTTAAGTAGAATAGCAACTACTGTAGTGCCTGCCAGCTTATCCTTCAAAGATTCCTCTTGAAGCATGGCATTATCACAATCTAGGAAACCCTGTCTAAGCAAAAATATTGATAGTGGCATATCAGACCATCATTTGTGATGTAAACAGCGAGCATTCAAACAGAGGTCTGTGTGATGGTTTGCAGTATACTGCATTCTCCAGAGTACCATTGTTGTTTCTAGAGACCAGAATGTCCAAAAATGGCAGAGTTCCGTCCTTCTCCACTTCCATCACTGCACCTGGCTTGAAGCCCAAGAACGTGTAGAATAATTTCCATGGCCGATTATTGGCATTAGAGACAATCCATACTAGATTTCCAGAACACGAATGGTTCCATATTTATACTGATGGATCATTGATATCAAACGAAGATGGAGCAGGGGTTGGAGTCACGTGTCAACTCTTTTCCTATTACAAATCTTTAAGTTATGGAACTACTAACTTTGATGGAGAAATTGAAGCAATTCGAATGGCCATACAAAGTCTTTTGTACAGAATTTCACATTTTCAGCAAGCAGTTATTCTCTCAGATTCCAGGGCAGCAATTATAGTAATTACTTCCAAGTTGTCACCAAAAAACCAAACAATTATAGAATGTTGGAAAATCCTTACCCATCTAACAGCACTTCAAAAACACGTAGTCTTCCAATGGATACCGGCTCACTGTGGACTGAGTGGTAATGAGAAAGTTGATTTTATTGCAAAAAAGGGTACCGGCAATGTGCAGAAATCAATAGTTAATCTACCATTTTATGCAGCTAAAAGATTAGTCAACTCTGAATTCAAAAAAATTATTGAAAAATATTACTATGAAAAATCAAAGAATAAAAGATGGGAACTACCAAACATTCAAACAGTAATTTCTGAGTATCCTCGAAAAACAGCAGTTGCAACCTTCAGGTTGATTACAGGACATGATTGTCTGGCAAAACATTTAAACAGAATTGGGATATATTCTTCACCACTCTGTCCTCTATGTGATCTGTAAGAGGAAATGGATCGAGACCACCTTCAAATATGCCCGGCCACCTCTAGTGCCCCATCCATCAGTGAAAAATATTGGAGAGCAAGAGGATTAATGACTTCATTGTCAGAAATCCAGCATTAGCTAACAACAACAACATTTTTGTATAGTAAGATTTGGTCTATCTCTTACAGTTTACGAGTTATGCAAAAGTCATCCAGATTAAATAGGACTACATGGGCCATAGCCAGAAAATTCAAAATATACATTTCATTTGTCATAAAAATATCTCAAACATATGGCATTTTAATCAAAATTGTTAGAGCCATTTTCAAGAAAATCATGATTTTCGAAAAATCTTCCATGTAAAGGGTAGTTTAGGGTGGAGCTATTTTCTTCCAAGTCTTCATGTCGCATCCTTGAAAGACAAACACAGACTGACAGACACACACATAAACCTTTTTCTAAAAATGCATTTTTTGGACTCAGAGAGTCTCAAAACATATTTCTGGTGAAATCTCAACATCGAATTTTTGGGTGGAATACAAGACTTCCTCTAGTTACTAGTAGAGTAAGTGAAAATGGTATGCAACTGCAGATTTATCCATCTGTTTGTATTTGATGCATCTCATGTGTTCTTTTAGCCTGGCTTCTAAATTTCTCTTTGTTTTCCTATGTAAATCTGGTCACAATCAGGGCAACTGATTTGATAGATTCCTGCTTTCTTGTTCTGTGGTATCTGGTCCTTTGACTTGTTGCACAGTAATTTCTCTACTGCTGAAATTATTTTGTGGGGCCAAGATAATGTTGTATTTTTTGAAAATGTTGTGGAATTTGTAGTGCTTGCTTGGATGGTAACTGAATTTTTTGAAAATCATATTGCTTTTTGTAGAGAGAGTTTAGTGATCTGTCTCAAGTGTTTCTGTTTTTTGAATTGTACTGTTTTCTTGTCAATGATTTGTTTGTTGAATCCATTATTAGTTGCTGGGCTGACTAACTGTTTGTATTCTCCTTCTGATAATGGGGTAAAAACAAATCTGTAAAATAAACTGTTTAGTACTGCAAGTTTGTGAGGAACTGGGTTGAAGCTATTATTTTTTATGTAGTTATCTGAGTGGGTAGGCTTTCTGTAGACACCAAAACTGATTTTATTTTGGCATCTAATTATTTTTATGTCCAAAAGGGTATTTTATTTTCATGAGGCACATATACTTACTCTTGCATCATTGATTCCAGTAAGTTTAGTTTTAGGACGCTCGAGCACGAGGAAAGCTGCCAAGTTGGCAGTGTATGAAGCAACAATGATCATAGCAAAACCTGCCCACACCATTCCTAGCACCCTTGCTGAGAAGCTGCGAGGTGTTCCTGCAAACACAACATTGCACTTCCTTTAGGGTCTCACCATACAAACTAAACTATACTAGGTGTTACAGCAACGCTTAGTATGTTGTGCAGGATGGCATGATTGATTTTCAGATAGTAACCTCTATCTGTCCAGAGATGTACAGTTTGGACGCTGGAGAGCATCAAAGTTTGAGAATGAACGGTTATGACAATTTGTTAACATTCATTTTGGAATCTTAATACAGAAGGTATACAATTCTTTAGTCATCTGCGTACTGGGATGAACTATCTGAGCATAATAACATTACTGCGCATGAGCTAGAGTCCTCCATGAAGTCCTTGGTGCACATCCTACTGTGTTACTTGTGTAGTTTTCAGTACAGTAACATTTTAAGAGCAGTGCGACACATACCAGGACACAACTGTGGAAATGGCCGACATGAGCTCCAGCAAACTTTATGTAAATGTGCGGAATCACCTCAATGCACATACTCAAATCGATTAACTGATAGAGGTGAACCAGTTCTATGATCAGCACGCTTGGCAGGTCCTTCTCAACTATTTTCTGTGGAGTTGCATGAAGATTATGGTTTATGGCACTCCTGTAACGTTAGCAGAGGACCTGATGGCCGAAGTCCATGGAGTATTGAAAATCTTCAAAGGCTACTGCATGAATTGGGTCATGTGCATGAGGCTCACCACCACCTATATAGGCTCTGCAATGATGTAGGAGGTACACAGCTCAAAGTCCATTTGCAATGTAGACATCTCGATGTTGGATTTGCTGACGAAATGTGAACACACACCCATCTCACACTTTGATGTGCCACAGCGTCCAAACCATGCATTTATGGACAGGGGTTCCTACTAGAAAACCAGTCAGGTTGCCATCCCACACAACTTACTAAGCACTGTCTGTGGTTTTTGGTACACCTGTATATAGTGACAGTCATTTGTTAACAACTCTACACTATATGCTGGCTTAAAATTACATTCTCTTTCTATGAGGAACAAGCACATATTGACAACACTTTAAAAGAACAATGTATTGGAAAATTGAACCATTAATAATTGATATATTGGAAATGGCTTACACCACAAAATACATTATTTGGAGTAAATTGTATATTTTAAAAAGATCTACATTTTTACTTTCTCTACTACATATATGAAGTATGGGAAGTATTGTATGCTACCCAAAAATTTGATGTCAAGATTTCACTGGAAATTATATTTTGAGGCTCCCTGAATACAAATAAGCATTTTTAGAAAAAGGCCTGTCTGTCCGTCCATCCGTCCGTCTGTTTGTCTGTCTGTGAAAAACATCACAAAAATGAAAAGTCGGTTAAAAACCAAAGTTGGTATTTAAGTTTATTATCTTTCAAGGATGCAATATGAGGGTTCTAAAGAACATTTGTCCACCCTAAATTACCCTTTGCATGGAAAATTTTTCAAAAATGTTAATTTTCTCAAAAAAAAGACTAACGATTTTGATTAAAATGCCGTATGTTTAAGATATTTTTATGGCAAATGAAATGTATATTTTGAATTTTCAGCCTATAACCCATGTAGTTCTATCTACTCTGGATGACTTCTGTGTAACTGGTAAACCATAAGGGATACACCAAATCTTACTATACAAAAATGTAGATCTTGTTGAAAAACACAATTTATGTCAAATGATCTTTTTTGTGAAATGAGCCATGTTGGAGATATTCCTTCTTATTTCTCAGAATTTTGCAATACTTATATGCATTCTCAAATGGGAAGGTGTTATTCACTTTTTTATCTGTTTGTCATGCAAAGAGAATGGAATTTTAAAGTCATCATGTAGTAACCATTCTTAAAACACTTGACTATCTCTCAAAACCTGCTCTATTCCCCTTGTACCTACAAGAAAATCACCAACAAGATAATTTTTACAGTTTATGTGTATTTACATGAAGTAAATAGAAGAATAAGAGTTTGTAAGAATAGTTTCTACATGAGTGAGTAGAGAAAGTCATGTGAATGCAACACATCAGTGTCTTTATGTAGTAACACTCCTACACATTATCAGTTATACAAAAGTCATTCAGAATGAAGAGCAGTGCACAAAATTCAACATATACATTTCATTTGTTATGAAAATATTTTAAACATATGATATTTGAATTAAACTTGTTAGAGCCATTTTTACAAAAATCCAAATTTAGTTTGTTGTGTTAGATTTTTGAAAATCATGTTGCATCCTCGGAAGTTGCTCAACTTAAATAACAAGTTTGGTACTTAACCAACTCTTTGCTTTTAGTTGTGTTGTTACATGGACACACAACCACACATACACATCTTTCTCTCCCCCTCTCTTTGTCACTCCTTTTCTCTCTCTCCCTCTCTCTTTATCACATTTTCTCTCTCCTTCCTTACTTCCTTCTTCCCTCCCTGCCTACCTAACTCCCTCTCTCTCTCTCTCTCTCTCTTCCTTTCTTGCTTTCCTTTCCTCCCTTCTTTGTTTGTTTGTTTCTTTACCTGATTCCCTGCCCCTTATGTAGTACTTACAAGACAGTGTCTAGAGTCAGACGTCTGTCAGGGAACACAGGAACCTATGTACCAGACAGAGTGAACACCTGCAAGTATGAGAGTGAGGAAGTGATTACCCTCCCCTTATGTAGGACTTACAAAACAGTGTCTAGAGTCAGACGTCTGTCAGGGAACACAGGAACCTATGTACCAGAGAGTGAACACCTGCAAGTATGAGAGTGAGGAAGTGATTACCCTCCCCTTATGTAGGACTTACAAGACAGTGTCTAGAGTCAGACGTCTGTCAGGGAACACAGGAACCTATGTACCAGACAGAGTGAACACCTGCAAGTATGAGAGTGAGGAAGTGATTACCCTCCCCTTATGTAGAACTTACAAGACAGTGTCTAGAGTCAGACGTCTGTCAGGGAACACAGGAACCTATGTACCAGACAGAGTGAACACCTGCAAGTATAAGAGTGAGGAAGTGATTACCCTCCCCTTATGTAGTACTTACAAGACAGTGTCTAGAGTCAGACGTCTGTCAGGAAACACAGGAACCTATGTACCAGACAGAGTGAACACCTGCAAGTATGAGAGTGAGGAAGTGATTACCCTCCCCTTATGTAGAACTTACAAGACAGTGTCTAGAGTCAGACGTCTGTCAGGGAACACAGGAACCAATGTACCAGACAGAGTGAACACCTGCAAGTATGAGAGTGAGGAAGTGATTACCCTCCCCTTATGTAGGACTTACAAGTCAGTGTCTAGCGTCAGACGTCTGTCAGGGAACACAGGAACCTATGTACCAGACAGAGTGAACACCTGCAAGTATGAGAGTGAGGAAGTGATTACCCTCCCCTTATGTAGGACTTACAAGTCAGTGTCTAGAGTCAGACGTCTGTCAGGGAACACAGGAAACTATGTACCAGACACAGTGAACACCTGCAAGTATGAGAGTGAGGAAGTGATTACCCTCCCCTTATGTAGGACTTACAAGTCAGTGTCTAGAGTCAGACGTCTGTCAGGGAACACAGGAACCTATGTACCAGACACAGTGAACACCTGCAAGTATGAGAGTGAGGAAGTGATTACCCTCCCCTTATGTAGGACTTACAAGACAGTGTCTAGAGTCAGACGTCTGTAAGGGAACACAGGAACCTATGTACCAGACACAGTGAACACCTGCAAGTATGAGAGTGAGGAAGTGATTACCCTCCCCTTATGTAGGACTTACAAGACAGTGTCTAGAGTCAGACGTCTGTCAGGGAACACAGGAACCTATGTACCAGACAGAGTGAACACCTGCAAGTACGAGAGTGAGGAAGTGATTACCCTCCCCTTATGTAGGACTTACAAGACAGTGTCTAGAGTCAGACGTCTGTCAGGGAACACAGGAACCTATGTACCAGACAGAGTGAACACCTGCAAGTATGAGAGTGAGGAAGTGATTACCCTCCCCTTATGTAGGACTTACAAGACAGTGTCTAGAGTCAGACGTCTGTCAGGGAACACAGGAACCTATGTACCAGACAGAGTGAACACCTGCAAGTATGAGAGTGAGGAAGTGATTACCCTCCCCTTATGTAGGACTTACAAGACAGTGTCTAGAGTCAGACGTCTGTCAGGGAACACAGGAACCTATGTACCAGACAGAGTGAACACCTGCAAGTATGAGAGTGAGGAAGTGATTACCCTCCCCTTATGTAGGACTTACAAGACAGTGTCTAGAGTCAGACGTCTGTCAGGGAACACAAGAACCTATGTACCAGACACAGTGAACACCTGCAAGTATGAGAGTGAGGAAGTGATTACCCTCCCCTTATGTAGGACTTACAAGACAGTGTCTAGAGTCAGACGTCTGTAAGGGAACACAGGAACCTATGTACCAGACAGAGTGAACACCTGCAAGTATGAGTGTGAGGAAGTGATTACTCTCCCCTTATGTAGGACTTACAAGACAGTGTCTAGAGTCAGACGTCTGTCAGGGAACACAGGAACCTATGTACCAGACACAGTGAACACCTGCAAGTATGAGAGTGAGGAAGTGATTACCCTCCCCTTATGTAGGACTTACAAGACAGTGTCTAGAGTCAGACGTCTGTAAGGGAACACAGGAACCTATGTACCAGACACAGTGAACACCTGCAAGTATGAGTGTGAGGAAGTGATTACCCTCCCCTTATGTAGGACTTACAAGACAGGGTCTAGAGTCAGACGTCTGTAAGGGAACACAGGAACCTATGTACCAGACACAGTGAACACCTGCAAGTATGAGAGTGAGGAAGTGATTACCCTCCCCTTATGTAGGACTTACAAGACAGTGTCTAGAGTCAGACGTCTGTAAGGGAACACAGGAACCTATGTACCAGACAGAGTGAACACCTGCAAGTATGAGAGTGAGGAAGTGATTACCCTCCCCTTATGTAGGACTTACAAGACATTGTCTAGAGTCAGACGTCTGTCAGGGAACACAGGAACCTATGTACCACACAGAGTGAACACCTGCAAGTATGAGAGTGAGGAAGTGATTAGCCTCCCCTTATGTAGGACTTACAAGTCAGTGTCTAGAGTCAGACGTCTGTCAAGGAACACAGGAACCTATGTACCAGACAGAGTGAACACCTGCAAGTATGAGAGTGAGGAAGTGATTACCCTCCCCTTATGTAGGACTTACAAGACAGTGTCTAGAGTCAGACGTCTGTCAGGGAACACAGGAACCTATGTACCACACAGAGTGAACACCTGCAAGTATGAGAGTGAGGAAGTGATTAGCCTCCCCTTATGTAGGACTTACAAGTCAGTGTCTAGAGTCAGATGTCTGCCAGGGAACACAGGAACCTATGTACCAGACAGAGTGAACACCTGCAAGTATGAGAGTGAGGAAGTGATTACCCTCCCCTTATGTAGGACTTACAAGACAGTGTCTAGAGTCAGACGTCTGTCAGGGAACACAGGAACCTATGTACCAGACACAGTGAACACCTGCAAGTATGAGAGTGAGGAAGTGATTACCCTCCCCTTATGTAGGACTTACAAGACAGTGTCTAGAGTCAGACGTCTGTCAGGGAACACAGGAACCTATGTACCAGACAGAGTGAACACCTGCAAGTATGAGAGTGAGGAAGTGGTTACCCTCCCCTTATGTAGGACTTACAAGTCAGTGTCTAGAGTCAGACGTCTGTAAGGGAACACAGGAACCTATGTACCACACAGAGTGAACACCTGCAAGTATGAGAGTGAGGAAGTGATTACCCTCCCCTTATGTAGGACTTACAAGACAGTGTCTAGAGTCAGACGTCTGTCAGGGAACACAGGAACCTATGTACCAGACAGAGTGAACACCTGCAAGTATGAGAGTGAGGAAGTGGTTACCCTCCCCTTATGTAGGACTTACAAGTCAGTGTCTAGAGTCAGACGTCTGTAAGGGAACACAGGAACCTATGTACCACACAGAGTGAACACCTGCAAGTATGAGAGTGAGGAAGTGATTACCCTCCCCTTATGTAGGACTTACAAGACAGTGTCTAGAGTCAGACGTCTGTAAGGGAACACAGGAACCTATGTACCAGACAGAGTGAACACCTGCAAGTATGAGAGTGAGGAAGTGATTACCCTCCCCTTATGTAGGACTTACAAGACAGTGTCTAGAGTCAGACGTCTGTCAGGGAACACAGGAACCTATGTACCAGACAGAGTGAACACCTGCAAGTATGAGAGTGAGGAAGTGATTACTCTCCCCTTATGTAGGACTTACAAGTCAGTGTCTAGAGTCAGACGTCTGTCAGGGAACACAGGAACCTATGTACCAGCCAGAGTGAACACCTGCAAGTATGAGAGTGAGGAAGTGATTACCCTCCCCTTATGTAGAACTTACAAGTCAGTGTCTAGAGTCAGACGTCTGTCAGGGAACACAGGAACCTATGTACCACACAGAGTGAACACCTGCAAGTATGAGAGTGAGGAAGTGATTACCCTCCCCTTATGTAGGATTTACAAGACAGTGTCTAGAGTCAGATGTCTGTCAGGGAATACAGGAACCTATGTACCAGACAGAGTGAACACCTGCAAGTATGAGAGTGAGGAAGTGATTACCCTCCCCTTATGTAGGACTTACAAGACAGTGTCTAGAGTCAGACGTCTGTCAGGGAACACAGGAACCTATGTACCAGACAGAGTGAACACCTGCAAGTATGAGAGTGAGGAAGTGATTACTCTCCCCTTATGTAGGACTTACAAGTCAGTGTCTAGAGTCAGATGTCTGTCAGGGAACACAGGAACCTATGTACCAGACAGAGTGAACACCTGCAAGTATGAGAGTGAGGAAGTGATTACCCTCCCCTTATGTAGGACTTACAAGACAGTGTCTAGAGTCAGATGTCTGTCAGGGAACACAGGAACCTATGTACCAGACACAGTGAACATCTGCAAGTATGAGAGTGAGGAAGTGATTACCCTCCCCTTATGTAGGACTTACAAGTCGGTGTCTAGAGTCAGACGTCTGTCAGGGAACACAGGAACCTATGTACCAGACAGTGAACACCTGCAAGTATCAGAGTGAGGAAGTGATTACCCTCCTCTTATATAGGACTTACAAACCAGTGTCTAGAGTCAGACGTCTGTCAGGGAACACAGGAACCTATGTACCACACAGAGTGAACACCTGCAAGTATGAGAGTGAGGAAGTGATTACCCTCCCCTTATGTAGGACTTACAAGACAGTGTCTAGAGTCAGACGTCTGTAAGGGAACACAGGAACCTATGTACCACACAGAGTGAACACCTGCAAGTATGAGAGTGAGGAAGTGATTACCCTCCCCTTATGTAGGACTTACAAGTCAGTGTCTAGAGTCAGACGTCTGTCAGGGAACACAGGAACCTATGTACTAGACAGAGTGAACACCTGCAAGTATGAGAGTGAGGAAGTGATTACCCTCCCCTTATGTAGGACTTACAAGACAGTGTCTAGAGTCAGATGTCTGTCAGGGAACACAGGAACCTATGTACCAGACACAGTGAACACCTGCATGTATGAGAGTGAGGAAGTGATTACCCTCCCCTTATGTAGGACTTACAAGTCGGTGTCTAGAGTCAGACGTCTGTCAGGGAAAACAGGAACCTATGTACCAGACAGTGAACACCTGCAAGTATGAGAGTGAGGAAGTGATTACCCTCCCCTTATGTAGGACTTACAAGTCAGTGTCTAGAGTCAGACGTCTGTCAGGGAACACAGGAACCTATGTACCAGACACAGTGAACACCTGCAAGTATGAGAGTGAGGAAGTGATTACCCTCCCCTTATGTAGGACTTACAAGTCGGTGTCTAGAGTCAGACGTCTGTCAGGGAACACAGGAACCTATGTACCAAACAGAGTGAACACCTGCAGGTATGAGAGTGAGGAAGTGATTACCCTCCCCTTATGTAGGACTTACAAGTCAGTGTCTAGAGTCAGACGTCTGTCAGGGAACACAGGAACCTATGTACCAAACAGAGTGAACACCTGCAAGTATGAGAGTGAGGAAGTGATTACCCTCCCTTATGTAGGACTTACAAGTCAGTGTCTAGAGTCAGACGTCTGTCAGGGAACACAGGAACCTATGTACCAGACAGAGTGAACACCTGCAAGTATGAGAGTGAGGAAGTGATTACCCTCCCCTTATGTAGGACTTACAAGTCAGTGTCTAGAGTCAGACGTCTGTCAGGGAACACAGGAACCTATGTACCAGACAGAGTGAACACCTGCAAGTATGAGAGTGAGGAAGTGATTACTCTCCCTTATGTAGGACTTACAAGTCAGTGTCTAGAGTCAGACGTCTGTCAGGGAACACAGGAACCTATGTACCAGACAGAGTGAACACCTGCAAGTATGAGTGTGAGGAAGTGATTACCCTCCCCTTATGTAGGACTTACAAGTCAGTGTCTAGAGTCAGACGTCTGTCAGGGAACACAGGAACCTATGTACCAAACAGAGTGAACACCTGCAAGTATGAGTGTGAGGAAGTGATTACCCTCCCCTTATGTAGGACTTACAAGTCAGTGTCTAGAGTCAGACGTCTGTCAGGGAACACAGGAACCTATGTACCAAACAGAGTGAACACCTGCAAGTATGAGTGTGAGGAAGTGATTACCCTCCCCTTATGTAGGACTTACAAGTCAGTGTCTAGAGTCAGACGTCTGTCAGGGAACACAGGAACCTATGTACCAGACAGAGTGAACACCTGCAAGTATGAGAGTGAGGAAGTGGTTACCCTCCCCTTATGTAGGACTTACAAGTCAGTGTCTAGAGTCAGACGTCTGTAAGGGAACACAGGAACCTATGTACCACACAGAGTGAACACCTGCAAGTATGAGAGTGAGGAAGTGATTACCCTCCCCTTATGTAGGACTTACAAGACAGTGTCTAGAGTCAGACGTCTGTAAGGGAACACAGGAACCTATGTACCAGACAGAGTGAACACCTGCAAGTATGAGAGTGAGGAAGTGATTACCCTCCCCTTATGTAGGACTTACAAGACAGTGTCTAGAGTCAGACGTCTGTCAGGGAACACAGGAACCTATGTACCAGACAGAGTGAACACCTGCAAGTATGAGAGTGAGGAAGTGATTACTCTCCCCTTATGTAGGACTTACAAGTCAGTGTCTAGAGTCAGACGTCTGTCAGGGAACACAGGAACCTATGTACCAGCCAGAGTGAACACCTGCAAGTATGAGAGTGAGGAAGTGATTACCCTCCCCTTATGTAGAACTTACAAGTCAGTGTCTAGAGTCAGACGTCTGTCAGGGAACACAGGAACCTATGTACCACACAGAGTGAACACCTGCAAGTATGAGAGTGAGGAAGTGATTACCCTCCCCTTATGTAGGATTTACAAGACAGTGTCTAGAGTCAGATGTCTGTCAGGGAATACAGGAACCTATGTACCAGACAGAGTGAACACCTGCAAGTATGAGAGTGAGGAAGTGATTACCCTCCCCTTATGTAGGACTTACAAGACAGTGTCTAGAGTCAGACGTCTGTCAGGGAACACAGGAACCTATGTACCAGACAGAGTGAACACCTGCAAGTATGAGAGTGAGGAAGTGATTACTCTCCCCTTATGTAGGACTTACAAGTCAGTGTCTAGAGTCAGACGTCTGTAAGGGAACACAGGAACCTATGTACCACACAGAGTGAACACCTGCAAGTATGAGAGTGAGGAAGTGATTACCCTCCCCTTATGTAGGACTTACAAGACAGTGTCTAGAGTCAGACGTCTGTAAGGGAACACAGGAACCTATGTACCAGACAGAGTGAACACCTGCAAGTATGAGAGTGAGGAAGTGATTACCCTCCCCTTATGTAGGACTTACAAGACAGTGTCTAGAGTCAGACGTCTGTCAGGGAACACAGGAACCTATGTACCAGACAGAGTGAACACCTGCAAGTATGAGAGTGAGGAAGTGATTACTCTCCCCTTATGTAGGACTTACAAGTCAGTGTCTAGAGTCAGACGTCTGTCAGGGAACACAGGAACCTATGTACCAGCCAGAGTGAACACCTGCAAGTATGAGAGTGAGGAAGTGATTACCCTCCCCTTATGTAGAACTTACAAGTCAGTGTCTAGAGTCAGACGTCTGTCAGGGAACACAGGAACCTATGTACCACACAGAGTGAACACCTGCAAGTATGAGAGTGAGGAAGTGATTACCCTCCCCTTATGTAGGACTTACAAGACAGTGTCTAGAGTCAGATGTCTGTCAGGGAACACAGGAACCTATGTACCAGACAGAGTGAACACCTGCAAGTATGAGAGTGAGGAAGTGATTACTCTCCCCTTATGTAGGACTTACAAGTCAGTGTCTAGAGTCAGACGTCTGTAAGGGAACACAGGAACCTATGTACCACACAGAGTGAACACCTGCAAGTATGAGAGTGAGGAAGTGATTACCCTCCCCTTATGTAGGACTTACAAGACAGTGTCTAGAGTCAGACGTCTGTAAGGGAACACAGGAACCTATGTACCAGACAGAGTGAACACCTGCAAGTATGAGAGTGAGGAAGTGATTACCCTCCCCTTATGTAGGACTTACAAGACAGTGTCTAGAGTCAGACGTCTGTCAGGGAACACAGGAACCTATGTACCAGACAGAGTGAACACCTGCAAGTATGAGAGTGAGGAAGTGATTACTCTCCCCTTATGTAGGACTTACAAGTCAGTGTCTAGAGTCAGACGTCTGTCAGGGAACACAGGAACCTATGTACCAGCCAGAGTGAACACCTGCAAGTATGAGAGTGAGGAAGTGATTACCCTCCCCTTATGTAGAACTTACAAGTCAGTGTCTAGAGTCAGACGTCTGTCAGGGAACACAGGAACCTATGTACCACACAGAGTGAACACCTGCAAGTATGAGAGTGAGGAAGTGATTACCCTCCCCTTATGTAGGACTTACAAGACAGTGTCTAGAGTCAGATGTCTGTCAGGGAACACAGGAACCTATGTACCAGACAGAGTGAACACCTGCAAGTATGAGAGTGAGGAAGTGATTACCCTCCCCTTATGTAGGACTTACAAGACAGTGTCTAGAGTCAGATGTCTGTCAGGGAACACAGGAACCTATGTACCAGACACAGTGAACATCTGCAAGTATGAGAGTGAGGAAGTGATTACCCTCCCCTTATGTAGGACTTACAAGTCGGTGTCTAGAGTCAGACGTCTGTCAGGGAACACAGGAACCTATGTACCAGACAGTGAACACCTGCAAGTATCAGAGTGAGGAAGTGATTACCCTCCTCTTATATAGGACTTACAAACCAGTGTCTAGAGTCAGACGTCTGTCAGGGAACACAGGAACCTATGTACCACACAGAGTGAACACCTGCAAGTATGAGAGTGAGGAAGTGATTACCCTCCCCTTATGTAGGACTTACAAGACAGTGTCTAGAGTCAGACGTCTGTAAGGGAACACAGGAACCTATGTACCACACAGAGTGAACACCTGCAAGTATGAGAGTGAGGAAGTGATTACCCTCCCCTTATGTAGGACTTACAAGTCAGTGTCTAGAGTCAGACGTCTGTCAGGGAACACAGGAACCTATGTACTAGACAGAGTGAACACCTGCAAGTATGAGAGTGAGGAAGTGATTACCCTCCCCTTATGTAGGACTTACAAGACAGTGTCTAGAGTCAGATGTCTGTCAGGGAACACAGGAACCTATGTACCAGACACAGTGAACACCTGCATGTATGAGAGTGAGGAAGTGATTACCCTCCCCTTATGTAGGACTTACAAGTCGGTGTCTAGAGTCAGACGTCTGTCAGGGAAAACAGGAACCTATGTACCAGACAGTGAACACCTGCAAGTATGAGAGTGAGGAAGTGATTACCCTCCCCTTATGTAGGACTTACAAGTCAGTGTCTAGAGTCAGACGTCTGTCAGGGAACACAGGAACCTATGTACCAGACACAGTGAACACCTGCAAGTATGAGAGTGAGGAAGTGATTACCCTCCCCTTATGTAGGACTTACAAGTCGGTGTCTAGAGTCAGACGTCTGTCAGGGAACACAGGAACCTATGTACCAAACAGAGTGAACACCTGCAGGTATGAGAGTGAGGAAGTGATTACCCTCCCCTTATGTAGGACTTACAAGTCAGTGTCTAGAGTCAGACGTCTGTCAGGGAACACAGGAACCTATGTACCAAACAGAGTGAACACCTGCAAGTATGAGAGTGAGGAAGTGATTACCCTCCCTTATGTAGGACTTACAAGTCAGTGTCTAGAGTCAGACGTCTGTCAGGGAACACAGGAACCTATGTACCAGACAGAGTGAACACCTGCAAGTATGAGAGTGAGGAAGTGATTACCCTCCCCTTATGTAGGACTTACAAGTCAGTGTCTAGAGTCAGACGTCTGTCAGGGAACACAGGAACCTATGTACCAGACAGAGTGAACACCTGCAAGTATGAGAGTGAGGAAGTGATTACTCTCCCTTATGTAGGACTTACAAGTCAGTGTCTAGAGTCAGACGTCTGTCAGGGAACACAGGAACCTATGTACCAGACAGAGTGAACACCTGCAAGTATGAGTGTGAGGAAGTGATTACCCTCCCCTTATGTAGGACTTACAAGTCAGTGTCTAGAGTCAGACGTCTGTCAGGGAACACAGGAACCTATGTACCAAACAGAGTGAACACCTGCAAGTATGAGTGTGAGGAAGTGATTACCCTCCCCTTATGTAGGACTTACAAGTCAGTGTCTAGAGTCAGACGTCTGTCAGGGAACACAGGAACCTATGTACCAAACAGAGTGAACACCTGCAAGTATGAGTGTGAGGAAGTGATTACCCTCCCCTTATGTAGGACTTACAAGTCAGTGTCTAGAGTCAGACGTCTGTCAGGGAACACAGGAACCTATGTACCACACAGAGTGAACACCTGCAAGTATGAGAGTGAGGAAGTGATTACCCTCCCCTTATGTAGGACTTACAAGTCAGTGTCTAGAGTCAGACGTCTGTCAGGGAACACAGGAACCTATGTACCAAACAGAGTGAACATCTGCAAGTATGAGAGTGAGGAAGTGATTACCCTCCCCTTATGTAGGACTTACAAGTCAGTGTCTAGAGTCAGACGTCTGTCAGGGAACACAGGAACCTATGTACCAGACAGAGTGAACACCTGCAGGTATGAGAGTGAGGAAGTGATTACCCTCCCCTTATGTAGGACTTACAAGCCAGTGTCTATAGTCAGACGCCTGTCAGGGAACACAGGAACCTATGTACCAGACAGAGTGAACACCTGCAAGTATGAGAGTGAGGAAGTGATTACCCTCCCCTTATGTAGGACTTACAAGCCAGTGTCTATAGTCAGACGCCTGTCAGGGAACACAGGAACCTATGTACCAGACAGAGTGAACACCTGCAGGTATGAGAGTGAGGAAGTGATTACCCTCCCCTTATGTAGGACTTACAAGCCAGTGTCTATAGTCAGACGCCTGTCAGGGAACACAGGAACCTATGTACCACACAGAGTGAACACCTGCAAGTATGAGAGTGAGGAAGTGATTACCCTCCCCTTATGTAGGACTTACAAGTCAGTGTCTATAGTCAGACGCCTGTCAGGGAACACAGGAACCTATGTACCAAACAGAGTGAACACCTGCAAGTATGAGAGTGAGGAAGTGATTACCCTCCCCTTATGTAGGACTTACAAGACAGTGTCTAGAGTCAGACGTCTGTCAGGGAACACAGGAACCTATGTACCACACAGAGTGAACACCTGCAAGTATGAGAGTGAGGAAGTGATTACCCTCCCCTTATGTAGGACTTACAAGACAGTGTCTAGAGTCAGACGTCTGTCAGGGAACACAGGAACCTATGTAGCACACAGAGTGAACACCTGCAAGTATGAGAGTGAGGAAGTGATTACCCTCCCCTTATGTAGGACTTACAAGACAGTGTCTAGAGTCAGACGTCTGTCAGGGAACACAGGAACCTATGTACCACACAGAGTGAACACCTGCAAGTATGAGAGTGAGGAAGTGATTACCCTCCCCTTATGTAGGACTTACAAGACAGTGTCTAGAGTCAGACGTCTGTCAGGGAACACAGGAACCTATGTACCAGACAGAGTGAACACCTGCAAGTATGAGGGTAAGGATGAAGATGATATAAAATGCAGGCTTAACAGATGAATGGAAAGGAGATAATGGAGCAATTGGTGAAAAATCTGATGTGTTGCACTCACATTACTTTCTCTACTCTTCTGCTAACTATTCTTACAAACTCTCATTCTTATATCTTCTTCGTGTTAGTCAAGATAAACGTAAAAATTATCATCTTGTTTAATTCCTTGTAAGTGCAAGGGGAATATGGGAATACAGTAGACTTTGAGGGATAGTCAAATGTTTAAAAGCTGGTCACTATATGAAGGCTTTGAAATTTTGTTCTCTTTAGATGGCTAAGATATAAAAACGTGAATAATGACCTTCCATTTGAGAAAACTTTAAGTATTCCAAAACTCACACAAATAACAAGGAACATCTTCAAAATGGTTCACTGCACAAAAAAATGCACTTGGATCTAAACTGTGTGTTTTAACAAGATCTACATTTTTGTATAGTAAGATTTGGTCTATCTCTTATGGTTTACCAGTTATACAACAGTAATCCAGGGTAAACAGGAATACATGGGCTACAGTCAGAAATTCAAGATATATATTTCACTTGCCATAAAAATATCTTAAATATATGGTATTTTAACCAAAATCATTAGCATCATTTTTAAGAAGATCAAAGTTGCTGTTGACACATTGACATGCACACTGATACACACGCACACACTGACACACACTGACATATACACTGACACACACGCACATGCACACACTGAAACATGCTCACACACACTGACATGCACATGCACACACTGAAACATGCACACACACACTGACACACACACACTGACACACAAACACACACATGCACCCATTGACACACACTACCACACTCGCCCACACACATGCATACAGACACACACACATACACATGCACACACACATACACATGCACACACTGACACACACGCACACACTGACAGGCACACACACGTGCACACATTGACTCACATACACACACATGCACATGCACACACTGAGACATGCACACACTGACAGGCACACACACGTGCACACATTGACTCACATACACACACACACACATGCACACACTGACAGACATGCACACACTCACACACTGACACACATGCACATGCAGACACTGACACATATGTACTAACACACATGGACACACTGACACACACGCACACACAAACACACATTCACACACTGACACACACGCACACACTGACACACACGCACACACTGACACACACATGCACACACTGACACACACACACACAGACATACATGCACACACTGACACACACATGCACACACTGACACACACGCACACACAGACACACACGCACACACTGACACACACACGCACACACTGGCACACACTGACACACACATGCACACACTGACACACACGCACACACTGACACACACACGCACACACTGAGACACACATGCACACACTGACACACATGCACACACTGACACACATGCACACACTGACACACACTAACACACATGCACTCACACACTGACACACACTAACACACATGCACTCACACACTGACACATACACGCACACAGACACACATACACACACTGACAGACACCAACACACATGCACATGCACACACTCACACACACACTGACACATACACGCACGCAGACACACATGCACACACTGACAGGCACACACACATGCACACACTGACACACATGCACACACTGACACACACACACACACACACACACACTGACACACACGCACACACTGACACACATGCACATGCAAACACTGACACACACATGCACACACTGACACACACACATACTGACACACACACATGCACACACTGACACACACTAACACACATGCACATGCACACATTCACACATACACACACTCACACACTGACACACACACCGAGACACACTGACGCACACCACATGCGCACACACACATATACACACACAGATGCATCGGATCTAATCAAGCAACTAGTATTACTATGTTATGTAATGGAATATGTGATAATAAAGGATTAAAAAAGCACACACACAGACACACACAGAGACCTTTTTCTAAAAATGTTTTTTTTTTAATTCTGGGGACCTCAAAACATGTATTTTAAATGACTTGATATTAAATTTTGAAGTGGAATACAACACTTGCCCTACTTGAAATACGTAGTAGATAAAGTGAACTTTTTTTTTTTTGTGGATTTACAATGTCTCAGGTGAAATCTTGGTGGAATGCAATACGTGCATTCCCTGGCCTTGCAAATGTAAACAGCAGTATTTGTTTGACTAGCTCTTCATTCAACCTGTGTGTTAAGTAACACACAAAATAGCATTAAAGTTAAAATAATTATAAAAATTACTTGCACAAACTACCTGAAAAAGGTTCTCGTAAGAATAAGTGGAATACATTATTATTTGCACATTTAATTATGATACAAAATACATGTGAACACAGCTATACAAGGAAGTGAACATACAGTTTGTTGAAAATGGTCTGTCTTGGGCCATGTAAAGCATTGCCAAGGGAAGCTATTAAGAAGTGCTGAAAAGAAATTGTTTTAAACATATTTACAAAGTGTTGTGTGAAATACGCAACACCATAATTGAAGGGTTTAGTGAAGGAATTTGGTAGCTCCACTTTTGACTTATACTGGCAACAAAAAGATCCTTTATAATTTGACATAAGAATGAGGTGATTCCGTCAAACAACCACAAAAAAGCTGCAAGAAATTTATTGTGATTCCAGTTACTCAGAACATGATTTTAGATTTTATAGGACACTCCAAACTCTTGTTCAAGAGGAGTATCTTCAACAAGCACCTTTATCCCTGAGTACAGACTTGTTAAATACTCTTCTCAAGACATAGCAAAATATTAAATGGACTGATAGTAATGTCAATACCTTGATAAGGATGCATGATGCATGACTTAGGATGTTGTAGGATGGCTGGTGAAATGTGGGGATTGTAGGGTATAAGGAGATAGCATAGTTTTATGCTCCTCGACAGCATTAAGTCAGTGTGCAACTATCGTTGGGCTCTGCTGGTGTGTGATCCAAATATGGATATTTGAATAAATTTAGAATTCCAAGCTTCTCTTGGAAGGACTGTAAGGAGCTCAGCTTGCGCTGTTGATGGGGTAGCTCCTGTGTTACTGGGGGTGCCCGCAAGCCATGCGGGGAACCCGGTGTCGCACAAGCGTGCGTTCTCTAGGGCTATAGTCCCCAAGAGACCTAACCAGGGTGCTCCGATGTTGTGGAAACTGGTCGTAAAATTTAGTTGCCCGGCGCCTAATTTCATCCTCCACATACAGGAGGGACGAGGCTTCATGCAGTAATCTCATAGAGAATCTACGGCATACAGAATAGATTATCCAAAGTCCTCTATTCTGTATACGTTGTAGATGCAGGAGAGGGGAATCTGCAGCCATGCCCCAGATTTTGCAGGCGTACAGGAGGATAGGGATGATGAGAGCCCGAAAGAGGTGTAGCTTTAAGGGAATTGGCATCCCCGACTGCAGCATGGGGTACAGTGAGGCAGTTGCCCCGCCGGCCCACGCTGACAGGTCATTGATGTGTTCCCGAAAAGTAAGGCCCTTCTCAAGCTTCACTCCCAGGTAGGTAATGGTATCCACCCACTCTATCCTTCTACGAAGGTAAGTAAATGTGGGGAAGTTGGCAGGAAAGCGGCGTTTGGTGAAAAGTATGGCGTGACTTTTCTCCAACACCTGCACCACTCTTGGATGAGGCGGAGGTGTCTCTGTATGGGGAGAAAGGTTCTGTGAGGGTGTTTGTTTGTACAGTATAGCAGCACGTCGTCAGCATACTGGGCTATGTTAACGTGCTGCTCGGATGGAATGTCGGCCACATATATGCTAAACAGCGTAGGGGACAACACAGAACCTTCAGGGACTCCGCTTCTGATTGGCCTTCGTGTAGATTTGTTTCCCGCAACTGAGACCACAAAGGATCTGTGTTTGAGAAACATGTGTAGTAGGTGTATAAGGCGTGAGGGTAGCTCCAGCTGGATCTATTTCCTAAGGAGACCAACATGCCAGGTCGTAGAGAAGGCCTTCTCAATGTCCAGAGAGACCGTGGCGGTATAGGCTTTGTCCTGGAAACCCAGGGCGGCAGCCTCCACCACACGCAATAGCTGCTGAGGCATTGAGTGGCCAGGCCGGAACCCAAACTGATGGGGAGGGATGGCTTGAATGTCCCCCAGAATGGGAGACAAGCGGACTAGAATTAGCCTCTCGAGTACTTTCGAGAATACAGACAGGAGGTTTATGGATCGGTAATTTGCAGGATGAACCGGGTCTTTCCCTGGCTTCAAAATGCAGATCACCCAGGTCTCTCTCCACTCGTGTGGAAAGTGAATAAGGGCGAGACACATATTGAAGACCTTTGTGAGAAAGAGCATGGCCTTGAAAGGAATGACGTTAGCTTTCCGCTCCCCATATATATACAATGTTAGGTGGGAGGGGGTTGCATTGCCCTGGCGAATGAGCGGGTGATGATTTGTGATTGGGCCTGCTGTTTCGGACTATGTTTGTCACCGGCCACAGTGTATTCTTGAGGGTCAGTACTTGGTCCAGAATCACTGTAGTTGCTGTTGTGGATGTGTTTGATGGCTATTGTCCAGGCAGGGCTTAGTTGAAGTCCGCGGTCCCTGTTGTATAACTGTGGCCGGTGACAAACATAGCCCGAAACAGCAGGCCAAATCACAAATCGTCACCTGCTCATTGGCCAGGGCAACGGAAACCCCTCCCACCTAACATTGCATATATATGGGGAGCAGAAAGCTAACAGTCATTTTTCATTCTGATGAAGGCCATAGAGTCTACAATGGCCGAAAGCTCAATGTTTTTAAACTTCACATGGCTGATCACCCGCGAAGCTGCAATAAATAAAGCTCAGATGAAATTTAGCAAGGGTAAAATTTATTTTTAAATAATATTCTATTTTATATATGTAACCTTTTTATTAGATTAAAGAAATTCTCAGAATATGCACCGTATTTACAAATACTTTAATAATATGTGTAACTATTTGAGCATCTTAAGTACTGGAATCATTTTCAGATTGTAAAACTTGTGTTTACTTCCGATGTGATGATTATTTCTTTTTATCTTTCTAGTACACATGGCCCATGTCTCTATGTGTACAATAGTATGTTATTTAATCAGGCTGACTGTTTTGGATACATATGAACTAAACTAAAATAAACACAATACAATACAACAAACACATATAAACATGTCAAACACACATTTGGAGCTGGAAACACTGTCACAAATGCCCCATTACTATTTTTATGTTTGTATTTAAATTTGGACTTCTTTATTTTTTTATTAGTTCATATTACATTTTTAACTGCAAAGATAATATTATATTATAATATTATTGTTTGTTTTTTCTTTTTGTAAGTTCCTGATGTATATTTTCCTAATATCCTAATGATGTTTAGGTTATTCTGCATCATACATCGCTGTTTCATTTAGATAATATCTCTTCATGGATTATTGTTGCTGTTGTTATTGTTAGTGTTATTACTATTATTATTGTTGTTGTCGTCATTGTCATCATCATCGCCGTCGTCGTCATCATCATCATCATAGATTCATTATAATTGGCATATATAATCAACACAAAGATGATTCTTTACATAGAATGCAGCCAATGAACATTATTTTCCTATGGGGAAGAACTATTTAATTTCTTTTGCAATGTAGTGTATACATTCTTGTATCTCATATATCCTCCTTCAGACATAATCATATAAACCTCCTTATGTGAAAATCACTCATTATTTATCTTGCTTGATAATAGTTGATATTAGAGAAATATGTTGTTAGCTAATGCTGGATTTCTGACAATGAAGTCATTAATCCTCTTGCTCTCCAATATTTTTCACTGATGGATGGGGCATTAGAAGTGGCCGGGCATATTTGAAGGTGGTCTTGATCCATTTCCTCTTGCAGATCACATAGAGGACAGAGTGGTGAAGAATATATCCCAATTCTGTTTAAATGTTTTGCCAGACAATCATGTCCTGTAATCAACCTGAAGGTTGCAACTGCCGTTTTTCGAGGATACTCAGGAATTATTGTTTGAATGTTTGGTAGTTCCCATCTTTTATTTTTTGATTTTTCATAGGAATATTTTGCAATAATTTTTTTAAATTCAGAGTTGACTAATCTCTTAGCTGCATAAAATGGTAAATTAACTATAGATTTCTGCACATTGCCGGTACCCTTTTTTGCAAGAAAATCAGCTTTCTCATTACCATTCAGTCCACAGTGAGCTAGTATCCATTGGAAGACTAGGTGTTTTTGAAGTGCGGTTAGATGGGTAAGGATTTTCCAACATTCTATAATTGTTTGGTTTTTTGGTGACAACTTGGAAGTAATTGCTATAATTGCTGCCCTGGAATCTGAGAGAATAACTGCTTGATGAAAATGTGAAATTCTATACAAAAGATTTTGTAGGGCCATTCGAATTGCTTCAATTTCTCCATCAAAGTTAGTAGTTCCATAACTTAAAGATTTGTAATAGGAAAAGAGTTGACACATGACTCCAGCCCCTGCTCCATCTCGGTTTGATATCCATGATCCATCAGTATAAATATGGAACCATTCATGTTCTGGAAATCTAGTATGGATTGTCTCTAATGCCAATAATTTTAGAACACTAGTTGGAGTATCACTTTTCTTAACTTCTTCTGTCAGGTGAATGTTGGCCTTGTTTACTTCTTAGCAACAAATGTAAAGTGTGGGACAAGGAGAGATTCATAGATTTCATTAATATAACCCGTTCCCTTCACAAGCACAATGATTCGGCGGGATATTTAAAATGTAAATTTCAACTAAACGCTTTTGAAAAAAAACAAAAAAAAAACAGAAACACAATAGCTGATGCTCTTCAAGAAAACAGCAGACTTTTTCATGTCCGTTTCAATGGAAATATGACATTAAATAGGCTTTTCCTGCAGTTGGTCATTAAAGCAACATGTATTTAGGTAAACAAGAGCTTGCATTCTCAGGTCAGGATGAAAGTGCACTTTCGCTAAGTCGGAGAAATTTCAAGGAGCCTGAGCACTTATTAATATCTGAAAGTCCATTAGAAATCCAAAACCACTATAATAAAATTAAAAGTATATTCAGCGGTGATTCTAAATCTATACAAAATGAGGTGACTGGATGTATTTCGGAATACTTACAGACCTGAAATTAATGTCTCAGATTTTTTACTTTCTCTACTGGTAAGTGGAGGAAGTATTGTATTCCACCCAAAAATTCGATGTTGAGATTTCACCGGAAATATATGTTTTGAGGGCCCCTGAATCCAAAAAAAAGTATTTTTGGAAGAAGGTTCGTGTGCGTATCAGTCTGTGTGTCTGTCAGTCTGTGGAGAGCATAACTAAAAAACGAAAATTCGGTTAAAAACCAAAGTTAGTATTTAAGTTTAATGTCTTTCAAGGATCCAACATGAAGATTTTGAACAAAATAGCCCCACCCTAAACTACCCTTTACGTGGAAAATTTTGATTTTCTTGAAAATGTCTCTAACAATTTTGATTAAAATGTCATATGTTTGAAATATTTTTATGGCAAATGAAATGTATATTTTGAATTTTCTGGCTATAGTCTATGTAGTCCTGTTTAGTCTGGATGAGTTTTAAATAACTCGTAAACCATAAGAGATAGACAAAATCTTACTGTACAAGAAATGTAGATCCTGCTAAAATACACAATTTATGTCTCAATAATTTTTTTTGTAGACTGAACCATTTGGGAGATATTCCTTGTTTTGTGTGTCAGATTTGGAAAACTTACAACTTTCGTGCAATGGAACATCGTTGCTCATTTTTTATATGTTAAGCGTGCAAAGAGAACGGGATCTCAAAGCTTTAAAAGATTTGACTATCACTCAAAGCCTACTGTATTCCCATATTCCCCTTGTACCTACAAGGAAATAAACAATAAGATAATTTACAAATGTTTATCTCAACTAACATGAAGAAGATATAGGAATAAGAGTTTGTAAGAATGGTTAATTCAAGAGTAGAGAAAGTCATGTGAGTGCAACACATCAGATTTTTTTTTCTGTTGAAGTTGACAACACTACAGATATTTGTCAACAGTCTCAGTGCTCTATCATTGTAAGATGCGTGAATACAGAGAGCACATTGGTTGAACGATTTTTCAGATTTCATGATGTGAGTGCTGATAGGTCCACAAACATTGTTCCTTTTGCTACATGGTGTTATGCCAGGACATTTGAATGGACTTCAAAAAAGAATCAAGAACAATGCTCCTGAGGCAGTTTTTGTACATTGTTTGGCTCACCATTTAAATTTGATTTTAAAACAAAGCTGTATATATTTGCATCCGCCATGTTTATTTCTCTTGCTTGCTACGCAAACTGTCATTTGTATTGGACCAAAATGAATTATAGTGTGACAGACACTGTTTCTTTTGTGTACAGCTCCATTGGATACAAAAAGTTTGGTAAAAAATGTTGGACCGTGGTACACCGACTTTGCATTGTATTTTCAGCATGCTTAAGTGAACTTCTTCACCTATTTTGTAAGGCACGAGCCGCCACTGGTCTTTGTCCTTTTCTTTCGTTGCACAGTTTGATTCTGTGAGCTTCTTGTTGCTTATGTATAGATTCTTTATTTGTCTTTTTGAATGTCCATTTGCTTCCAGGACATGTATGTAATTTAATTCATCTTGTAAGTTTTCTGGATCCAAATGTGGTTGGTTCTATGTATAAGAATGTTGGCCAGTACTGGAGGATGGTGCGATGAGGCATCCAGATACCTGTCCATGTGCCTGGGCTTACAATATACTAAACATTTTAGTTTATTTTGTTTCTGCTCTACTAGAACATCCAGAAAGGGCAGTTTTCCATTTTTCTCTAATTCCATTGTGAACTGGATATTTGAATGCATGCTGTTTAAATGGTCTAGGAAGTCTGGAATCATGTTTTTACTATGTTGCCACTACTGGTGAAAGTGGGGAGCCCATGGAAGTGCCTTCGGTTTGTTGGAACAATTTGTCTTGGAAGCTGAGGTAGTTACTTCTGAGGCAGTGTTGTATCAGGTCTGGGAGTTGATGCAATTTCATCTTTTCTAAGATAACATCGAGTGCATCTTTGATAGGTATTTTTGTGAAGAGGGATTGTATATCAAAGCTGACCAGAAGATTACTGGTAAGGTTCAAGTTTGAAGTGTTTTAGTAAGTATTTCTACTAGGTGTCCTGAGTCATGAACAAATGAAGAAGCATGTCCTGTTATCTGTTGTAAGCCCTTCACTAGGTGAGTAGGGGACTTGATGGCACTGACTATGGGTCTGAGAGCAGTACTTCCTTTTTGTGAATTTTCAGCAGCCTGTATATGGCCGGTGTGTATGAGTCATGAACAAATGAAGAAGCATGTCCTGTTATCTGTTGTAAGCCCTTCACTAGGTGAGTAGGGGACTTGATGGCACTGACTATGGGTCTGAGAGCAGTACTTCCTTTTTGTGAATTTTCAGCAGCCTGTATATGGCCGGTGTGTATGAGTCATGAACAAATGAAGAAGCATGTCCTGTTATCTGTTGTAAGCCCTTCACTAGGTGAGTAGGGGACTTGATGGCACTGACTATGGGTCTGAGCAGTACTTCCTTTTTGTGAATTTTCAGCAGCCCGTATATGGCCAGTGTGTATGAGTCGTGTAGAATCAGTTTCTTCTGCAGTTCTTTTGGTATTGAGGAATTCTTAATAAGGGATGTGGTGATTCTCTTCACTTTTGCTGTAGTGTTTTTATCGATATGTTTGTAAATGTCATCTTCTAAGAGCTCACACATCTTCTTCTTTTTGTAGTCTACCATGTTCATGACGACTGTGGCATTCCCCTTGTCAGCTGGTAGGACTATCAGCTTTGGGTCCTGGATGATAGTGTGTAGTGCTTTGTTTTCTTCACAAGAGATGTTTGGCTTAGGAGGTTTTGCTTTTTTAAGGATCTTGTAAGCTTGTATTCTTATGTCATTGCAGGTCCCCTTAGGAGAGTCTCGTGCTTGATTCTACGAGGGGGTGTCAAAAAATAACCAGAATTGTTTTTTTACCGGAAAATGCTGCTTACCTTTATTCAAATTCCATTACACACCTTCAAAGTATTCTCCCTCGGACACAATACAATGATTCCAGAGTTCAGTCCAATGTTCAAAACACTCCCTGAAGTTCCTTTTTGATAGTCTGTCGAGTACACCTGAAATTTTATTATTTAGCTCCAATCACTCTGAAAATGATGACCCCGAAGCTCTTTTTTTACTGCAGGAAATAGGTGGAAGTCACACAGGGCTAGGTCCAGTGAATAAGGTGGATGTGGCATCACCTCAATGCCTAACTCAGTGATTGTTTCCTGAGTCTAGTTGGTGCGATGAGCGGGGGCATTATCCTGATGAAGGATCCATCCCGTTTGAGCAACATTTGGTCATTTTGTTGCAAGTTTCCTCCTTAATGGCCCCTTCAGCACCTCACAATAGTAATTTGCAGTAACAGTACATTGCTTATCCACCACATGATCGCAACATGACATCAATTGTGTTCACACTGATGTCTGTCTTCCGGGACGTGAGGGTCATTTTTACCCTCCCAAAATCGTTTATACCATTCAAACACTTGAGTTTTCCCCATTGCTTGTTCTTTGTAGGTTTGCTGCAACATTTCCAATGTTTGTGACACAGTTTTATCAAGAAGAACGCAAAATCTAATTGATGCATGGTGCTGAGATCCATGTTGGGTACAGTAAACACAGTCTCACACTTCTCCTGCTACCCTCCAGGCCAATGACGTGTATGCCATTTCGTTACTCAAGGTCAGACTTCTCCAGTACTACCAACACCCATCTCATGCGCGGGCGTTTTAAAATGCAAAAAATAATTATGGTTATTTTTTGACACCTCCTCGTATGCTGGCGCTGATGTCTACTGTCAGGATCTGTCTTGGTGATGGAGCAAATTTCAATCCTTTGGCTAGAACACTGGTAGTTGCTTCATCCAATGTGGTATTAGTAATATTAACCACTAGAGGTTGTTTTTCTAGCTCAGCTGTGGGTGATAAATGAAGTTGGCAGTGGTTGTTGAAATCCAGTGAATGTCATCCCAGTGTGTTGGAGTGGCCTGGGCAGCAAGAACCAAATGTAACAAGTCAAGTTTTCTTCAGTGTGAATGAGGAGTCCTCTAGTGAATGCTATTCTTTCTTTAAGTGACTTCAGTGAGCTGTTGTGCACAATTTTCAAAAGTGAAAATGTTATTCTTAAATTTAATGAACACGTTAAAAAATATATATTCAATAATCCTGTCTATAATATTAATGAATTTTTAAGTTAATTATAAGCTATGTAAATATATTGTATTTAAATTAACAATGCTCGATACAGTAAAGAGTATATGGGCAGTAAATAAATTACAATTACAATTACTATTGCACTCTTCTATCTCCACTTTTAATTCTTTTCGAATTCATTTCTACTATCTATGTCCATTCTCTGTTATCAAAATCCTGTCTTAATTCTTTTGTAAATTTATTCCAGCTTTTCCTTTCTTTCCCCTTAATTTTAGCATCTTTCTTTCTATCCTCTTCCATTTTTTGTTTTAAGCTAGGGATTTCTTGTCCTAGATCTTGTTTTATCAGTCTGTAAAAATGTGCAACATCATTTCCTTTCTGTTCCTAGTGCTTGAGACTTTTGCACTGTCTCTTCTTCAGCCTGCCTCTTTCTGTGGGTCTTTGTCCCTTATGTCTTCCATCTGCAATCCTTGGTCCACTGAGTCTACTTCTATTTCTATTTCAACATTTTCTTTACCCAGCCATTACATTCCTACTTTCCTATTGCTTCTTGATAATTTGTAGATAATTTCTCCCATTTTTCAGTGTCTTCTATGCTTGCATTTGCTGTGTTGAGAAGATCTCAGGGCCCCGGGTTGAATACTCAGTTGTATTCCTTGAGATGCATTGAGAAAGATCCAGTTCTTGAAATGTAGTCCCTGGGAAGGGATGTTGTCGTAATGCAGCTCACGCAATATTAATGAATGATTTTTAAAAGAAAATTATTTTGTTGTCTAACGATGCTGTCGATTACCACGATCATATCAACATCGCCAGTGTGCCAGAATTTTGTCCCACAGGAATTCTTTTACATGCCAGTAAATCTACTGACTGGAACTGTCATTTTTAAGCACGTATAAAACCATTGATCTGGGCCAGATTTGAACTCACAACCTTGGGATCAGTAGGCCAGTGTCTGACAAGCTGAGCCATCCAGACCAACATTAATGGATGATGAACATTTGAAAAATTTGCCTTGCCCTCTTTTTATTATTATTTTAATCTGTTTTCTTAAGTTTTATTTTATCTGTTTGCGCAAGCCCCATGTTGGGCATCAAAGTTCTGAGTTATAATTTAGCAATATGGTAAGAGCAAAGGTTCTTTTTAAATAACATTCTGTTTTTTTCATACATATAATCATTTTTATGTAATTATTGAAATTCTTGGAATATGCTACTTGTTTACAGTTGAAATTACTTGACCATCTTATTCATGGAAATCGTTTTGAGATCATCTCTTGTTAAACTTGTATTCGTGTAGCATTTGCTATCAAGACTACATCTAGATACTTTTCTTGTTGTTGGGTCATTTCCCCTTACTTTCTTTCATGTACTTATGTTTCTTTATATGCAATATCATGTTTTAATTTTTTATTATATTATTTAAAGTGGCTAATCATTTTAGGCATACATAAACAACACTTCTAATTTAACACAATGCAACAAACACATTTAAACATTAAACAATACGCCACACAAACGGAACATTCAGGGGTTGGTAAAACTGCCACAAGGTGTAACGGTTGTAAGAAAGAAAGCACCTTCACCGATTCCGCTGTTTAGCAGCACGCCCCACGCAAACCATATAGCACTGGACAGATTGAGAGCATCTTCTTCTGTCCCATCTGTGTTAGCCAGCTTGAAGCGCCCAAAGGGGGAGAAGCGGTCTAGAAGGTAGAGAACCAGTGCTACCACATGCACTGACACCATCACTAGGATCCACAGAGTGTTGCTGAATGGCTGCAGGAAAGATACCAGTGTGGACGAACGTGACGGCTGCAAAAAAGAAGTCGTCATGTATTCTCCACTGCTTGCATTATTCTGAGTAACATTCATCTACAACCTAGCTGTCGACGGGCCCTTAAACACTACTCACTTCATCTACAATTAAAACATCATCTTTTAAATGACAAAAGAATCAACAATAACCCACAAAACCATGAGTTCTGTTACAAAGAAGTGTTTACTAGACTGAATAGTGTGTGTGTAACAGCCTAGGTGAGGTCCTGAAGTTTCAACAGCAACCTTTCATACAGAGAAATGTACGTCACGTAAAACAGACTTTGTTAAGTGCATTTTACTGAATTTGCTGCTAAATATTCAAATTATGGGTAGTTCTGAAATTGAAGCTATATTAAACATTATAAACTTCATTCTGCTACTAGTTAAATAAGGGAAACCTACTTCTGATTTGAAAAACTTAAAGACAGAGAACCAAGTGAAGAACTTTGTATATACATTTAACTCTAAACTTTATAGAAACATAGTTTGGTTGTGAAACTTTGTGTAAGTTCTTCTGCTGCCATGTTTGTTGCTAGGGAGTGATAAATCTCCCTATAATAGTAAACATCAGGATTGTTTGTGTAAGTATATATAATGTATCTTCCTTTCATAGAAGTTTGAAAACAGTGTTGTTGTAATTAATTTAATTTAAAAGGTGAGTTAATTAATAACACTGAACAACACTTACAACATATTTTTCTGGGACACGTTTCGAAGGTAACTTTCCTCCATTATCAACCGGACAATAACTCATTAAATTTAAATATATTAAAATATATTAAATATATTAAATATATTAAAATATATTAAATATATTAAATATATTAAAATATATTATATGTATTAAAATATATAATGTATTTCATTTCTATGCTTCATGTCTTTGTAAAATTTTTAGAACATACACTGGTACATACAGGGTGAGTCAGAATGGCAAAATTCAGGACTATATTAGAACATTTTGTTATAGTGACTGTGTGTCTGCAAATATCTTGTTGTTGAGCTAGAGGGCATTAACATTTTTGAAACATAGCATCAGGTTAGATTAAATTCAACCAAACAGATTGCTACATAAAATATGATTTGAAGCTTTCCTGGCGACAAACATATTGAAGATGTTCTCAGGCTTCGAGCCAGGTGTAGCGATGAAGAGCCATTGACGTTTCAGGAGTGTACATCTCTCCCATCATCAGGATGATGGATGACTAGCAAGAGTGATTTTTTTTTTTTGAAAGGGGAGACAGAAGTAGAGTTGGAGAGGGATAAAGATTTGGCTTATTTCGCCAGGTGAAGTTTGGGATCGAAGGAGAAGATGAGGGAGTCCCGCTAAAAGCACCTCCGTTATTAAACGTAAGTTGCTGAGCTGCCACCTAATAGGCGGGAGCGAGAAAGGAAAAATGATCCAGGTCATGGCCATGACTGAGGCCCTGGCCATGTACATATGGGGAGTGGCGGGGTGTGTAATGGTAGTGGAAGGAGAAGGTGAAAAGAATTTGTTTTATTTATTTATTGACTGTGCACAAACGTGCTTCGGCGATGCCTGCGTTGGTGGTTCCTCCTGCGGTGGCACATGTTACTCATGTGTAGTGGAGGCTGTCAGTACTTCGTGCTTTCGAAGATCGGCGTTGTCTGTGATGGTTGCTGTGAGCGGCGTAGGCGGCGGTGTTGGTTGTCAGTGACAGCAGGTCGTTAGTGGTGATTCCGGCGTTGATTCAGAGTTTGAAGTGTGTGGTATATGTCAGTTGGTAACCCTAGAAGGTTGTGGAGATCATTGAAGTACTGCTCGTCAAGAACACCTCCGTGCTCTAAGTGTCCTCTGTTGCGTAGGCGGCGGGTTGCATCTGGAGTCAGTCGGCCTTGTGGTATAGGTTTTGGTGCTACTGGTTGGAGAGTGTCGGTGCGGTGATAATGGGTTGCAGCGCTTGTGGCTGGCAGGTGAGTTTGTTCGTCGCAGTGCTGCCCTCTGGTGAGTGGAGGTGGTGGTGGTGAAGTCTGCGTAGTTGCTTCGTGTGTAGTGGTGTCTGCGTAGTTGTATTGTGTTGCCGCTTCTGATGCAGGTGTGATGAGTTTGTTCTCAAATTGTGTTGTTGCTTCTGTTGTATGTGTGATGGGTTTGTTCTCAATCCTGTACAACTTTCGTTGTATGGACTCGAGCGCCTCGGTGTTGTCGAGCTCGATGACAGCTGCTCGAAGTTGGTGTAGGAGTCGTGCTGCCGCGTTGAAACCCGTAGTGTGATGGGTGAGTTGCCGGGCGACCGCTGCGACTTCGCCACTGAGAGTGTAACAGCAAGAGTGAAGGGACCAGTATATGTTCTGTCCGCTAGTACGTACTGAGTAGAAAACACCCAGTCTAATGTGGAGATGGTTCTACGCTCCGTTGGAATCTGTGTTTCCTGAGCTGGTTGATTTCCAACTTTAAGACTGGTTTCCAAGAGGGACTAAACTGCAATCCAGCGTCCCCGTTCAGTGTGTTCTTCTCGGAGGAGATGAACAGAGCCTCCTTAACCCTATGTTCCCATAAACCGCTACATTTTGCCACAATGGTTGTTCCTTTGAAGTTAGCTCTGTGGTCTTTTTCAAAGCAGTGCTCCACTAGCCCTGACTTGTCGATTAATGCTCCAATAAATCTAAAACTACCTGGAACATAATTAACGCCTACAGACTGAACAACAAGTCAATAACAAATCTAACGCTGAATATAAAAAGACTCCACTACAGAAGATCTCAACATAGTCTGTAAAGAGCTCAATAACTTTTCTTGAATGTAGCCAGCCACTATCAACCCAAAGCTACTATTAGTCACATGGACCTCATCCCCAACTGCTTACACCCTATTTATAACTCCTACCACAGAATTATATTGTTAAGAAACTTCCTAACCAAAGGTCCAGGGGTTGGGATGAGATCAGCCTGCTCTTGAGGAAGGATTGCATCCCTGAACTTGTGAAACCCCCGACATATTTATTTAACACTCATATTCAGGAGGATGTCTTTCCAAACTGCCTAAAAATAAGTATTATATGATGTGTCATAAGAAAGGCAATAAACACAACACCTAATGAATAATTGTAGACCAATTGCACTCACATCAGTGATCGCCATATTATTTGAGAAAGTAATATTAAAGAGACTGGATAACTTCCTAAATAAACACAACATTGTTACTAGAAGATATTTCCGGGCTGTTATGCCGTGGTCTGCTGGAGTTAGAACTGCCAGACGTTTCGTCCGCTGTGTTTATGGTGCTTTTTTATGGGATAAATCCATATCGGTTCATGTTGAGCAAATTGTTGGTGTATATATGATGATTTATTCTCTCTATCATCAACTTTTCTAGTATTTTCCCTCTGATATTTAATAGACTTATTGGTCTGAACTTAGTAGCATCGTGACTTTCCTCTTTCCCTGGTTTAACAATAGGGATTATTTTCATTAGCTCTTGTTTTTCAGGCTGGGACATGCCTCCTGCATTCCATTGTAGAATTCTTAAAGTATTGGAATTGTTGTGATGAAATTTGCCTAAAGATGTCCCCACCCGGATTATGATGAAAACAGCGGTTGCAGCCTTCCGACTATTGACAAATCACGACTGCTTAGCAAGTCATCTGTGCAGAATAGGTATCTCAGCCTCACCAATATGTGTCCTGTGTAACGATCCAGCAGAAATGAACGAAGACCACTTGAAGACCTGTGAAGCATTAAGATCAGAAGAAACTACAGTTCAAAAGTATTGGAAAGCACGAATGCTAATGGCTTCATTGCCAGATGCAAGGCACTAGAAAACAACAATAGGGATTATTTGCGAGATAGTTTCCATATTTTTGGAAAGCATCCTTAACTTAGACATTTATTATAAATGGTCATAAATGATGAGGGGAAACTGTTGAAGGCTCTCAGTGTAATATTTTGGGTTATGCCATCTTCCCCTGGTGATTTTTTGGGATTAAACTTTTGAATAACATGAAGTACTTCTGCAGTTGTGAATTTCCTGTCATCTAGTGTATTTAAGGGTCCTTCTTGTGGCCTATGCATCTCTCGTTGTATCACTGAATCACTTTCTGGATCATCTTTGGGAGTGAAGTGGTCTATCATACACTGAAGTGTTTCTTGGATATCGGCTGTGTAGGTACCATCTGCATTTTGAATAGTTGTTAAGATAGGTTGAGTCCTTATTTTTCCAGCAGTCAGTTTGTATGCTGCATGCCATAGGTTGCTTCCATCTTGGATGGTGCAGTATTTTTTCCATCAGTCTAACTTTTGTTTTTGCAATTGTAATTGGTATTCACCTTTTCCTGCAATGTATAGAGTTTTCCATTCTTCATTTACCGTTCTCTGGTATCTTCTGCACAGAGCGATTACTCCTGGTCATTCCACCATGGGACTGATTTCCTCTTGGTTGATGTTCTCCTCAAGGTAGACCCCTTATTTATCTTTTTTGTTCAGTATATTATACGTGGTTGCCAATTTAGATTTTTGTCTATAAGCATTCCTAGAAAATGTGTGACTTGTGCCTTGGGAATACTTTCCCCATCTACCTTGATATCAATGTGATCTGCATGCTTCTCTTTTAGCCTGAAGTTTATCCATGATGTCTTTTTTATGTTTAATACCACCTCCAAATTTGAATAATATTCTTTTAATATATTTATGATACTGTTTGCCTTGTTTTCTACACCTTTGGTAGTAGGATCCATAACTACTATTGTTGTATCATCTGCATAGCCAATTGCTGTACCTCCATTGTTTGCTACTATTTCAAAAAGATCATTTATATAAACTAAAAATAGAAAAGGACCCAATTGTGGAACTCCTTGTTTAATTGTTTCAAATTGTGATCTTACTTTATTTACCATACCCTTTGCATTTTTACTTTCTCTACTGGTAAGTAGGGGAAGTATTGTATTCCAACCAAAAATTCAATGTCGAGATTTCACTGAAGCCAAAAAAAAACATTTTTATTAAAACGTCCATGTGTGTATGTGTGTCTGTGGACAGCATAACTTAAAAATGAAAAGTTGGTTAAAAACCAAATTTGATATTTAAGTTTCATGTCTTTCAAGGATGCGACACGAAGATTATGAAGAAAATAGCCCCACCCTAAACTACCCTTTACATGGAAAATTTTTTCAAAAATTTGGTTTTCTTGAAAATGGCTCTAATGATTTTGATTAAAATGTCATGTTTGAGATATTTTTATGGCAAATGAAATGCATATTTGAATTTTCTGGCTATAGTCCCTGTAGTTGTATTTACTCTGGACGATTTTTTAATAACTGGTTAACGGTTAGAGATAGACCAAATCATACTATACAAAAAATGTAGATCTTGCTAAAATGCACAATTTATGTCTGAATAAATTTTCTTGTAGGGCGAACCATTTCGGAGATATTCCTTGTTATGTGTGGGAGTTTCAGTTAAAACTTTCGTGAAATGGAACATCGTTTCTCATTTTTTTGTATCTAGTCCATGATAGTCACCTTCCATCTTGTTCATACATAACCACAAACAAGCAGTGTACTTTCACTATACAACTGCCATCTAGTTCATGATAGTCACCTCCCATCTTGTTCATACATAACCACAAACAAGCAGTGTACTTTCACTACACAACTGCCATCTAGTTCATGATAGTCACCTTCCATCTTGTTCATACTTAACCACAAACAAGCACTGTTCCTTCACTACACAACTGCCATCTAGTTCATGATAGTCACCTCCCATCTTGTTCATACATAACCACAAACAAGCAGTGTACTTTCACTACACAACTGCCATCTAGTCCATGATAGTCACCTCCCATCTTGTTCATACTTAACCACAAACAAACAGTGTACTTTCACCATACAACTGCCATCTAGTCCATGATAGTCAGCTTCCATCTTGTTCATACTTAACCACAAACAAGCAGTGTACTTTCACCACACAACTGCCATCTAGTTCATGATAGTCATCTTCCATCTTGTTCATACTTAACCACAAACAAGCAGTGTACTTTCACTATACAACTGCCATCTAGTCCATGATAGTCATCTTCCATCTTGTTCATACTTAACCACAAACAAGCAGTGTACTTTCACTATACAACTGCCATCTAGTCCATGATAGTCAGCTTCCATCTTGTTCATACTTAACCACAAACAAGCAGTGTACTTTCACTATACAACTGCCATCTAGTCCATGATAGTCATCTTCCATCTTGTTCATACTTAACCACAAACAAGCAGTGTACTTTCACTATACAACTGCCATCTAGTCCATGATAGTCAGCTTCCATCTTGTTCATACTTAACCACAAACAAGCACTGTACTTTCACTATACAACTGCCATCTAGTCCATGATAGTCACCTCCCATCTTGTTCATACATAACCACAAACAAGCAGTGTACTTTCACTACACAACTGCCATCTAGTTCATGATAGTCATCTTCCATCTTGTTCATACATAACCACAAACAAGCAGTGTACTTTCACTATACAACTGCCATCTAGTCCATGATAGTCAGCTTCCATCTTGTTCATACTTAACCACAAACAAGCAGTGTACTTTCACTATACAACTGCCATCTAGTCCATGATAGTCAGCTTCCATCTTGTTCATACTTAACCACAAACAAGCAGTGTACTTTCACTATACAACTGCCATCTAGTCCATGATAGTCACCTCCCATCTTGTTCATACATAACCACAAACAAGCAGTGTACTTTCACTATACAACTGCCATCTAGTCCATGATAGTCACCTCCCATCTTGTTCATACATAACCACAAACAGTGTACTTTCACTACACAACTGCCATCTAGTCCATGATAGTCACCTCCCATCTTGTTCATACATAACCACAAACAAGCAGTGTACTTTCACTATACAACTGCCATCTAGTTCATGATAGTCACCTCCCATCTTGTTCATACATAACCACAAACAAGCAGTGTACTTTCACTACACAACTGCCATCTAGTCCATGATAGTCATCTTCCATCTTGTTCATACTTAACCACAAACAAGCAGTGTACTTTCACTACACAACTGCCACCTAGTTCATGATAGTCATCTTCCATCTTGTTCATACTTAACCACAAACAAGCAGTGTACTTTCACTATACAACTGCCATCTAGTCCATGATAGTCACCTCCCATCTTGTTCATACATAACCACAAACAAGCAGTGTACTTTCACTATACAACTGCCATCTAGTCCATGATAGTCACCTCCCATCTTGTTCATACATAACCACAAACAAGCAGTGTACTTTCACTATACAACTGCCATCTAGTCCATGATAGTCACCTTCCATCTTGTTCATACATAACCACAAACAAGCAGTGTACTTTCACTATACAACTGCCATCTAGTCCATGATAGTCACCTCCCATCTTGTTCATACATAACCACAAACAAGCAGTGTACTTTCACTATACAACTGCCATCTAGTCCATGATAGTCATCTTCCATCTTGTTCATACTTAACCACAAACAAGCAGTGTACTTTCACTATACAACTGCCATCTAGTCCATGATAGTCATCTTCCATCTTGTTCATACTTAACCACAAACAAGCAGTGTACTTTCACTATACAACTGCCATCTAGTCCATGATAGTCACCTTCCATCTTGTTCATACATAACCACAAACAAGCAGTGTACTTTCACTACACAACTGCCACCTAGTCCATGATAGTCACCTTCCATCTTGTTCATACATAACCACAAACAAGCAGTGTACTTTCACTATACAACTGCCATCTAGTCCATGATAGTCACCTCCCATCTTGTTCATACATAACCACAAACAAGCAGTGTACTTTCACTATACAACTGCCATCTAGTCCATGATAGTCACCTCCCATCTTGTTCATACATAACCACAAACAAGCAGTGTACTTTCACTATACAACTGCCATCTAGTTCATGATAGTCACCTCCCATCTTGTTCATACATAACCACAAACAAGCAGTGTACTTTCACTATACAACTGCCATCTAGTCCATGATAGTCATCTTCCATCTTGTTCATACTTAACCACAAACAAGCAGTGTACTTTCACTACACAACTGCCATCTAGTTCATGATAGTCATCTTCCATCTTGCTCATACATAACCACAAACAAGCAGTGTACTTTCACTACACAACTGCCACCTAGTTCATGATAGTCATCTTCCATCTTGTTCATACATAACCACAAACAAGCAGTGTACTTTCACTACACAACTGCCATCTAGTCCATGATAGTCAGCTTCCATCTTGTTCATACTTAACCACAAACAAGCAGTGTACTTTCACTACACAACTGCCATCTAGTTCATGATAGTCATCTTCCATCTTGTTCATACATAACCACAAACAAGCAGTGTACTTTCACTACACAACTGCCATCTAGTCCATGATAGTCACCTTCCATCTTGTTCATACTTAACCACAAACAAGCAGTGTACTTTCACTATACAACTGCCATCTAGTCCATGATAGTCACCTTCCATCTTGTTCATACTTAACCACAAACAAGCAGTGTACTTTCACTATACAACTGCCACCTAGTCCATGATAGTCATCTTCCATCTTGTTCATACTTAACCACAAACAGTGTTCTTTCACTACACAACTGCCACCTAGCATGTGTAGTATGTACTAGTATCAGTTCAATGTCCTAGTATCAGTTCAATGTCCTACAAGAGGATGTGCTTCTAAATTGAAAGGTGTTTTTAAACAATGCAATTGTAAATCATTTGTGAACACCCGTTCTAATGAATTCATTGCCCAAATTGCTAAATTTTCGCTCACTGATCCCTTTAAATTGTCAAACATTTTCAGCTTCCATAGACTACACATTATTTTAAATAACACAAAGGTAAGGAATGTAATGCTTTTATTAATCTTTAGCGTACTTACCTTTTTCTCAAGTATGGTTATTCCTTGATATTTAAATGGTTTGCTAAATTCAATGAATTCTGCTCTCTCTGGGTTAATGGTGAGTGGTGCAACAATCATGTCTGCACGTTCATTAACCAACTCGCCAATCAATCCTGTCCACTCCTTCTTTCCTCCTACTGCAAACAAATAGACTTTATGAATGATTTGTTATCTTCTTTAAATTTTACACATAATTTACATAAAATGTTATTGATTCTTGGAGTTGCTAGTCCTTATATTTAACATTCCACTATATATAAAGGGGAACTGTAATGTGTTGTGATGCTGGGCAGAGCACAAAACAAAGGACTGTCGGGGCTAAGCTATCTCATGCCACATTCTGGACCAACAAGCAGGCAAAAGCATTCAAGGTCGGGCAACTGTTTGTGTGTACTTGACCAACAATGAAGTGGTTACACAAAAGGGGATTTTTCTACTGCCGTCAAGAAAGCTCTGGTTTTGTCACCGTTGACATGTTTTATGGAGTTTGCAAAAGGTCTGTTATATATAAGGAGGGGAAGGAACAGCAGGGGAGTGATTTAGAGTTACAGACACAGATCAATAAGTGTGTCAGTGAGATGGTCGTGCATGAAAAAGATTAACAAGCATCGAGGTTTGCAACGTGATACTGCATAGGAGACAGAGAAAGTGAAGAAAGACATTGAAAGGACCGAGGCAGGGTTACAAGAAGAAAACAGCTGTGAGTTGTGATAGCCCGAAAGACTGTAGACGGTGTTAACAATGAGAAGAAAACTGTATATTTGTAATAAAAGTTTAGAAGATAATAAAGTAATAGAAAAGTAACAGGACTGATTTTGTCATTTTTTCAGAGTATGCACTATTTACTTTTATACTTCATTACCCATTTTCAGTATTTTCTCCAAGTTATACCATCTTTCTTTTAACCTAAATATTTCCCTATCTCTGCATATATTCATTTGATCTTGAGTTAACAGTCTTCCTAGCTTCTAGCTCTATTCAAAGGTTTTCCAATTTCTCCAGTATTACATTCTTTCTTGCTTTTTCCGTATCTTCCTTACAATTCCAATTGTAACACAATTTATGACATTTAGTGCACCTCTATCCCTTCTTCTACCACTTCCTCTACCCCTACTTCTACCCCATCTACCACTTCTTCTACCCCTTCTTCTGCTGCTTCTTCTACCCCTTCTTCCATCCCTTCTTTTACCCCTTCTTCTGCCACTTCTTCTACCCCTCTTCTACCACTTAAACACATTACCCTGCCCTTGTTCTGGCACATCCATCTTTGTCACATAGTTCTGCAGTGGTTCTTACTGACATTTGAAAACTCTAATAGGGCAACATTGTAAAATAAAATAAAGATAAGCAATTTTGATTGATAACATAAACATTAGCTTAACATACTCTTTATTCTCAATATAAAGTAAATTAATTGGTACAAAGAACTTGCCATAGTTGGTCATTAAATACATCCAAAACTTACTTATAACAAATGGGTACAGAGGTGGTTTTTGAATAGTAACAAGGCTCAAGATGTAATAAGCTTTGTGAAATTTTCCTTATGATTACAGTTCACATGACAAGAGGTAAAAGATACACATAGTTATATTTTTCTGATCATATCTATGTAGGCTCTATGTTCTTTGCTTCTATAATATACATTATTATTTAATATTATACTGACAGAGCCAAACATTTCCAAACCAGCTGCATGACATGGTTAAAATACTGTAAAACAAATCTTAAAAACCACCTAAAACAATCAGACTTTTTTATTGATAACGAAACGCAGCGCCTTAGAGACAGCCACGGAATCGTCACGCAAAATTGATGCAATTGTACATCCCAGGCCAATGGACTGGCGCTCACAATCATATTGTGGCCAATATACGAGGACATGAACCACTGAAAGTTGGACGCTGCACCTTGGTCCCCAGGCAGAAGATGTCTGTGTGACCTATCCTCAGGCGGGTGAGAATAACTTCTGCCTGCCTGGAATCCCTGCAGGACGTCACCCAGGATTGAACGCTGTCCTTAATCGTCAGCAATTGACTGCCAGCTCGGCAGTAAAAACGGAACTATTATCCGAAAGACGGTACTGGTTAGACACAAAACTACATCGTGCAGTACCCCCCCCCCCTTGGCAAATACCGGGGCGTAATTCCGGTAACGTCCCAGCATTTCGGCGAATAGTTGACGAAACATCGATTGAGGGGTGGCTACCTAGGCACAGCAAGAAAGCTCTAGATCGAAACGAGCACACTGGAGTTCCCAAGGAGGATAGCGGTGAAGAGAAAACCGCTCGTAGGTCATGCGCGGCGAGCAATTCGCGAAACCGAATACCGCTTGGGCGAGAGATGGCGCTATTTTGCATATAACTGTGAACAAGTTCCGGGTGCAGGACAGGGTTTAAGGAAGTGTGACCTGGGTGAGTCACTGACTTTGCGACAGAAGAACACAGTATAAATGAGCAGCATACCGAAAGTGGAGGTTCACTAGAATCAGCGTAGAGACACTCGACTAGTGCGGGAAGCTCCAGTAGCGAGACAGATACCAGCATAATGTACAGTGTTTAAAAGGCGAAGTTTAGAGGCGGACGCCGCGCCATTGATAAAACAGCCGTAATCTGGTTTGGACCGGACCTCAACATGACTGTGCGATCACCACCCCAGGATGCCCCAGATAAAACCCTGAGTAACCGAAGTGAACGATCGCAGGAACCACGAAGTTGGCGTATATAGCGCTCCCATTTGAGTGTGCTGTCGAGGGGAAGGCCCAGAAACTTAAGGTGCGGAACAAACGGTAGACGTATGCCGCGCAGATGAAGGTCAGGTGGAGGATGTACACCGCGAAGTCGATGAAAGTGCATACACTGTGTTTTCGAGGGGGAGAGCTGAAAGTCGGTGCGAAGTGGCCACTCGGCGATGGACGTTATGGTAAGCTGCAGTTGACGCTCGATGTGCTCCAGATTATACGAGTGGTAGTAGATGACAAAGTCGTCAACATACAGTGACATCGGTATTCCGCCACGAACAACACTAGCGATGCTGTTAATGGCAACGGCGGACAGCGTGACACTAAGAATCCACTCCTGGGGTACACCATTCTCCTGGATCCTTTCGTGAGATAGTGTATTGCCAATGCGGACATGGAAGTGGCGTAGTTTTAAAACGTTTAAAAGAGAGATCGCTAAAGACATCGTAAACCGTACCCGTACAGAGTGCGCAAGATACCATAGCGTCAGGTGGTGTCATAGGCCTTCTGCAGATCGAAGAAGACACACACGACATGCTGCTTCAGAATAAAGGCATTTTGTATGTAGGCTTCCATGCGTGCCAGATTGTCGATGCTCGAATGATGGCGACGAAAACCGAAACTGAACATTATTCAGCAGTTTATTCGTCTCTAGTCTCCACACTAAGCGAGTGTTAATCATGCGTTCGAAGGTGTTACAAATGACACTCATTAGGCAAAGGGGACGTTAGCTAGAGAGAAGTGTTCGGTCTTTTCCGGGCCGAGGGATAGGGATGACAATATCCTCGCGCCAGGAAGAAGGGAAAACCTGCTGAAGCCAGATGCGGTTGTAAATGCCCAGGAGGAATGAGAGAGCCGCAGCTGGAAGATGAAGTAGCATTTGGCGATGGATATCATCAGGACCAGGAGAGGAGTCCTTGGCAAGAGAAAAGCATGCGTCAGCTCCGCTTCTGTAAAAGGGGCGTTGTACGGTTCACTATAAAATCGAGGACTATCCACTCCGCAGATTCTTTTATGGGTAGAAAGGCAGTATTATAGCTTTGGGTTTGGCTATCAGCAGCGAATGAGTTGGCAAGGGCATCGGCGATGTCCTGCTCAGAGGTATAATGATTGTCTGGCGATACTTGCCGTACCTACAACGCCGAACAGCAATCCAAACGCTTTGTGCCAAAGTGCGATGTGAAAGGGAAGAGATGTAGGTTTCCCAGGATCTGCGTTTTACACTGCAAAGCACGAGAACGTCTAAAAGCGATAAAGTTCTCTTCGGTAGGGTGTAAACTAAAAAGCCTCGGAGCACGTTTGCGTGCTTTGATAGCCAAATGGCATTCCTTGGACCACCAGGGTACAGGAACGTGTCGTGGCGACGAAGAACTTCGAGGAATGCTGGAATCCGCTGTGAGCAAGATAGAACATGTAAAGTATTCCACCATTTCGTCAATAGTGGTAAAACCATTGTCAGTAAGGTGAATGAAGGAGCGAAATTTCCCCCAAATATTCTTGGAAATAATCCAGTGCAGTGATCACTACCCCATTAATATTCACCTCTACCATACCTATACTGTGCCGGGGCTCTAATGACCTAGCTGTCGACGGGCCCTTAAACCGTAACCACTCACTCACTCACTCACTATACTGTGCCACTTCATTGCGCCACCAGAATAGCAACACCACTGCTAGCTCGCCTACCAGCTGCAGTGTCATGGCCAAATGCCAAAAAATCACGTAAATCGTGTAAACCGTGATTAGACTGCAAATGGGTTGCTTTCTGTAGCCTGGCATTAGTTCGACTGCTTGATTGGTCAGTGCTTTCCAATCTATTTGGCAGTGATACTGCCACCTGAGGGATAAGGAAAAAAAAAAAAAAAACCTAAAGCTTCCAGTCTGTGCCGGCCCGAAGCACCCACTTCAAACCGAGTACTCAGGGAGTACTTCAGAAAGTTATCCTCACTATCACTACTTACTGGTGTGCAACATGTCCACCAAAGGCAAGCCTGACTTTATGCTCCAACCAACGGAATAATCACTGGTGGCTCCCCATTTTAGGCCATGCTGCCTCAACAGAGTCAGCGTGGATTCAGGGGAGTTGTGGTTAACTACATTGGGCCCCAGATGGTGGTAACATGTTGGATCTCCCTGTACACCCCAGCGATGCACAGCTGCTGAGATACCCATGGGGACCCAACCCCTCAGGAGCTACAGGGGTGTGCATGACAATAGAACAGCTCTGCACCTAGTGTCGCACAAAAGGGTAGTGAGGAGGGTCCACTCAACCTTCACATCTGAGCCTCCGAAGAGCACACAAGTTGGAAGCTGTGCCAAAACCATGGGACAGCAACAGATCCCTGTTGATGAGACAGGAGTTCATAACTCTAAAACTTAATCTACGTGCAACAATAAACCTAGAAGGGGAAGATACTACAACCAGGAGTGAAGAAATAAAATGGCTAGACCGGATGGAGGTGAGGGGACAATGAGCAACTCAGGACCCTGGGTATGCCTAACCCATACCTAGGTGGCTGTGTTTTGTGCTTCAGTTTTAAAAGAAAAATGAAGTGACAGGAAAAGCAATTTAACTTTGTTGTGATGTTGTCACTGTGGAGTGGGATTTGTCAAATTGGCATTTTGTTGCAATGTAAATAAACATTAAACATTTTAACAATTATAATTGCAGTATTAACATTCCATTACAGTTGAATGTATTTTTCCCTTTCCCATTCCAAAATTACATATCTATAAACTATTATTGGTCTTTCTTAGTTGAAAATATAATTTCTGCTTTTCAATATAATCTAATCTTGTTCTAATAAACCCTTACTTTTATTGTCTGCCCAGTATTCTGATGTTCTGTTTGTTACACACTGAAGACAAGATCTTACTTACCAGAACTGTTCTTAATGATGTAGCTACCAAACTGTCCATCAGGAGACAGTGCCAGACTGTACGTGAAGTTTATTTTTTGAGCTAGTTCTTTGAGCAGGTCCATACAGAAGCCTTTACAACAATATGGCACAAAATCTGAAACAATATCATTGTGAGGAAATAGTAGTGAAGCAATTAAAATGTTCAAGCTACAAAAAAGGGTAATTAGAGTATGCTCAGTTGGTAGCTGCAAACCATGCTTCAAGAACTAAACATTACTCTGTATGTATTTGTAACTGAGCGAACACACATCAAAGATGTTATCATAAACTCTGAGACTTGTTATCAGAATACAAGAGAAAAACTGAAATTACATGTAATTTGAGACAGAACATTAGAAGACCCCAAAAGAAAATTGTTTATGTGAATATTTGTTAAAAGTGTAATTTGTTTTTTGATGTTGATATGAACTGATCAAATGACGAAAACATATTGCAAATGTTCATTGTTATAAACAACTAAGTTAGTTTAAAGATGTCATAAATATTTCCATATTTGATTTTAATATATATGTATAAATATTAGAATTATATGTGTTCGATAATAAAAGTAAGGGAGGATGGTTAGGGATCACTTCCCTAACAAGAAAGAACTATTTGATGGATGCATACGCGGATGTATACGAAATAGGCGGTGTCACGTGAGGACGCCATAAACTGTCCACTCGCATGTGTGTAACCGAAGTAAAAGGACATATTTAGGTAGTGTGAACATAGAATTTTCACCAGACTTTCATCAAGCATTGGTCCCACTAAATGAGAAGGTGGAAGCGTTTTAAATCATTTAGAATGGTGCTGAGAGGAATTATTTAATGTAAAGTATCGATGAAGTGTTAATAAAATAATACATTGTGGTGAAGAAACATCGTGTGATTTTTCATTCCATCCATTACCAAGCCCTGAGATCACAAAGATCTCATTAGCTCAAAGACACAACGTTGAAAATAATTGCAAAAACCGCACCAAATCCTAGAGAACAAAAAATTGTTTGAAAATACTTTTTGTTATAGAGGCATTCAAGTTTACAATAAATTACCTGCTGAAATAAAAAATATAAAATGTATTCACTTTTTCAATAAGCATGTCAAAAAATTCTTAATTGAAGAGTGCTATTACTCAACTGACGAGTTCTTGCAATTAGCTGTGTTCTTACCTATTTATAAGTTTAATGCACATATACAGTAGAACTTCAAGTAATTAGGTTTCACTTTTATAACATTATATTCTGATCTCTTATAAAGGCTGGTTCACAACGGTGATGAGATACTTGAAATGCATGTATTCAAATGGAAGTGTTCACAAGCAACACTCAACTTGGTTCTAAAGTAAGAACAAATTAGAAACTAAAAACTTCACTTATCTTATTATTTTGGTGCTGACCCTGGGGTTTCAAGCTATATCCAGCTCATTCTCAAAGTCATATAAACAAACTCGTTGCCAAGCTACAATCTTTTATTTTTTCTGAAAAACAATTACTCTTATTCAATTTTTATTTACCAATCTCTGAAAACATGGGCTAATAAAAAATTTACAAGGATTTTTAAAGAATATGGAATAAATTTGGTCCCTCAAAATAAATTTAATATACAAAATTTACTTAATTTTTCAAAAAAAGATAAAATACCAAATTATAAAAAATCTGGCATTTATCAATTTAGCTGTTTAGATTGTGATAAAGGTTTATATTGGTAAAACTAAACGCCATCTAGAAACCAGAATAAAAGAACATTTTAGAATTATTTTTTTATTATTGAATCTGACCTTATATAAAGGTTTGCCATGTGACACAGAATAGCTTTCATGTGTTTGAAATGAATACATAAAAAGGTTAATAAAACAACAACAACAAAAATACAAAGTTTTTGTTAGTATATGACACAGTTAAATTATTATCTTATATCTTAGTACTTTCAAATTTAAATGTTGTGGTTTCCATACAAATGATTTCGGCATATTGCCACAGCTGTGGCAGATCATTTTTGGTCATTTAATCATGAAATTAATTCAGAAGTTAAATTATTAAAACAATTAAGTAATCCAATAGATTTAATGGTTTGGGAAAAAGTTTTTATTTTAAAAAACAGGAACCGTGTTATGAACTTCGAATTACCATCTATAGATTGTATTTATAAATTTTTGTTTTCAGAGATTGGTAAATAAAAATTGAATAAGAGTAATTGTTTTTCAGAAAAAATAAAAGATTGTAGCTTGGCAACGAGTTTGTTTATATGGCTTTGAGAATGAGCTGGATATAGCTTGAAACCTCAGGGTCAGCACCAAAATAATAAGATAAGTGAAGTTTTTAGTTTCTAATTTGTTCTTACTTTAGAATCTTGTTGCTTTACTGTTAATAGCTTCAATTTTTCCATAATTAACTCAACTTGGTGTTGCTGTTAACAGGCACAGCATATTAGATCCATTATGTGCATGTTAAAGGCTTCTCCTTCTTCTTCTTCTTTCAAGCTAGAAACTCCTCAAGATAGCTGGTCTTTTTTTTTTCTTTTTTTCTTTATTCATCCTTTTAGAACATATACATGTTGTTGGATATATCAGGTTACACAAAATACCAGCATACGTACATAAAATACCTAAATTCTGGCCCATATAATAATACTGGTTGAATTAGATTCTTATACAGTTTAATTTTGGTCTTTCTAACGACATCAACAATATTAATAAAATTGTACATACATTCTGGCCCATATGTAATGTTGTTGTTAGCTAATGCTGAATTTCTGACAATGAAGTCATTAATCCTCTTGCTCTCCAATATTTTTCACTCATGAAATTGAAGAGAGCAATAGCAGTAATAGTAACCGCTTTTTAGAGAGCACCATATTTTTACGTTTTGGCAGTCACATCGCTCTCTCACAACCACCAGAATGTCTGGAGGACCACACCTGTTGTTGGTTTACGGGTCTCACCGACCTGATCGGGAGAGTTATCAAAATAAATTCGCCGAACATATCCTCTGATTACCAATCAGAGGACGTATTACATGCCATGACAGGTCAGCATGTTAGGGGTTAAGATTTTATAGACAAATTAGAGAAATGGAGAGGTTGGAAAAATAAGGACTCCCTAGCCCTCGGGAACCCTAATAGCATCGGGGTCGGAAGAGAACAAGAGATGACCAAGGTAAGGTCAGACAGAAAAGTTACAGTGAGGAGCAAAACACCAGTAAGTGGAAGTAACGTTCTGCTCAGCTTGGGTATCTTGTGCTCACTATCCACATATCCCCTAAACACCAGTAAGTGGAAGTAGTGTTCTGCTCAGCTTGGGTACCTTGTGCTCACTATCCACATATCCCCTAAACACCAGTAAGTGGAAGTAGTGTTCTGCTCAGCTTGGGTACCTTGTGGTCACTATCCACATATCCCCTAGACACCAGTAACTGGAAGTAATGTTCTACTCAGCTTGGGTACCTTGTGGTCACTATCTAAATATCCCCTAGACACCAGTAAGAGGAAGTAATGTTCTGCTCAGCTTGGGTTCCTTGTGGTCACTATCCAGATATCCCCTAGACACCAGTAAGTGGAAGTAATGTTCTGCTCAGCTTGGGTCCCTTGTGGTCACTATCCACACATATCCCCTAGACACCAGTAAGTGGAAGTAATGTTCTGCTCAGCTTGGGTACCTTGTGGTCGCCATTCACATATCCCCTAGACACCAGTAAGTGGAAGTAATGTTCTGCTCAGCTTGGGTACCTTGTGGTCGCCATTCACATATCCCCTAGACACCAGTAAGTGGAAGTAATGTTCTGCTCAGCTTGGGTACCTTGTGGTCGCCATTCACATATCCCCTAGACACCAGTAAGTGGAAGTAATGTTCTGCTCAGCTTGGGTACCTTGTGGTCGCCATTCACATATCCCCTAGACACCAGTAAGTGGAAGTAATGTTCTGCTCAGCTTGGGTACCTTGTGGTCACCATTCACATATTCCCTAGACACCAGTAAGTGGAATTAATGTTCTGCTCAGCTTGGGTACCTTGTGGTTGCCATTCACATATTCCCTAGACACCAGTAAGTGGAAGTAATGTTCTGCTCAGCTTGGGTACCTTGTGGTCGCCATTCACATATCCCCTAGACACCAGTAAGTGGAAGTAATGTTCTGCTCAGCTTGGGTACCTTGTGATCACTATCCACATATCTCCTAGACACCAGTAAGTGGAAGTAATGTTCTGCTCAGCTTGGGTACCTTGTGGTCACTATCCACATATCTCCTAGACACCAGTAAGTGGAAGTAATGCTCTGCTCTGCTTGTGTACCTTGTGGTCACTATCCACATATCCCCTAGACACCAGTAAGTGGAAGTAATGTTCTGCTCTGCTTGTGTACCTTGTGGTCACTATCCACATATCCCCTAGACACCAGTAAGTGGAAGTAATGTTCTGCTCTGCTTGTGTACCTTGTGGTCACTATCCACATATCCCCTAGACACCAGTAAGTGGAAGTAATGTTCTGCTCAGCTTGGGTACCTTGTGGTACTATCCACATATCCCCTAGACACCAGTAAGTGGAAGTAATGTTTTGCTCATCTTGGGTACCTTGTGGTCACTATCCACATATCCCCTAGACACCAGTAAGTGGAAGTAATGTTCTGCTCTGCTTGTGTACCTTGTGGTCACTATCCACATATCCCCTAGACACCAGTAAGTGGAAATAATGTTCTGCTCAGCTTGTGTACCTTGTGGTCACTATCCACATATCCCGTAGACACCAGTAAGTGGAAGTAATGTTCTGCTCAGCTTGGGTACCTTGTGGTCACTATCCACATATCCCCTAGACACCAGTAAGTGGAAGTAATGTTCTGCTCTGCTTGTGTACCTTGTGGTCACTATCCACATATCCCCTAGACACCAGTAAGTGGAAATAATGTTCTGCTCAGCTTGTGTACCTTGTGGTCACTATCCACATATCCCGTAGACACCAGTAAGTGGAAGTAATGTTCTGCTCAGCTTGGGTACCTTGTGGTCACTATCCACATATCCCCTAGACACCAGTAAGTGGAAGTAATGTTCTGCTCTGCTTGTGTACCTTGTGGTCACTATCCACATATCCCCTAGACACCAATAAGTGGAAGTAATGTTCTGCTCTGCTTGTGTACCTTGTGGTCACTATCCACATATCCCCTAGACACCAGTAAGTGGAAGTAATGTTCTGCTCAGCTTGGGTACCTTGTGGTCGCCATCCACATATCCCCTAGACACCAGTAAGTGGAAGTAATGTTCTGCTCTGCTTGTGTACCTTGTGGTCACTATCCACATATCCCCTAGACACCAGTAAGTGGAAGTAATGTTCTGCTCAGCTTGGGTACCTTGTGGTCGCCATTCACGTATCCCCTAGACACCAGTAAGTGGAAGTAATGTTCTGCTCAGCTTGTGTACCTTGTGGTCACTATCCACATATCCCCTAGACACCAGTAAGTGGAAGTAGTGTTCTGCTCAGCTTGGGTACCTTGTGGTCACTATCCACATATCCCCTAGACACCAGTAAGTGGAAGTAATGTTCTGCTCTGCTTGTGTACCTTGTGGTCACTATCCACATATCCCCTAGACACCAGTAAGTGGAAGTAATGTTCTGCTCAGCTTGGGTACCTTGTGGTCACTATCCACATATCCCCTAGACACCAGTAAGTGGAAGTAATGTTCTGCTCAGCTTGGGTACCTTGTGGTCACTATCCACATATCCCCTAGACACCAGTAAGTGGAAGTAATGTTCTGCTCAGCTTGGGTACCTTGTGGTCGCCATCCACATATCCCCTAGACACCAGTAAGTGGAAGTAATGTTCTGCTCAGCTTGTGTACCTTGTGGTCACTATCCACATATCCCCTAGACACCAGTAAGTGGAAGTAATGTTCTGCTCAGCTTGGGTACCTTGTGGTCATTATCCACATATCCCCTAGACATCAGTAAGTGGAAGTAATGTTCTACTCAGCTTGTGTACCTTGTGGTCACTATCCACATATCCCCTAGACACCAGTAAGTGGAAGTAATGTTCTGCTCAGCTTGGGTACCTTGTGGTCATTATCCACATATCCCCTAGACACCAGTAAGTGGAAGTAATGTTCTGCTCAGCTTGGGTACCTTGTGGTCATTATCCACATATCCCCTAGACATCAGTAAGTGGAAGTAATGTTCTACTCAGCTTGTGTACCTTGTGGTCACTATCCACATATCCCCTAGACACCAGTAAGTGGAAGTAATGTTCTGCTCAGCTTGGGTACCTTGTGGTCAGTATCCACATATCCCCTAGACACCAGTAAGTGGAAGTAATGTTCTGCTTAGCTTGGGTACCTTGTGGTCACTATTCACATATCCCCTAGACACCAGTAAGTGGAAGTAATGTTCTGCTCAGCTTGGGTACCTTGTGGTCACTATCCACATATCCCCTAGACACCAGTAAGTGGAAGTAATGTTCTGCTCAGCTTGGGTACCTTGTGGTCGCCATCCACATATCCCCTAGACACCAGTAAGTGGAAGTAATGTTCTGCTCAGCTTGGGTACCTTGTGGTCGCCATCCACATATCCCCTAGACACCAGTAAGTGGAAGTAATGTTCTGCTCAGCTTGGGTACCTTGTGGTCACTATTCACATATCCCCTAGAAGGAGACCCCTGAGTCTAGGCTTCTTCAATGGGCAACTGCAAAACTCATCCAACTAGTCACTCCATGCTCTGACTGGCCTCACTGTTCCCTCCCACTCACAATCCTATTTGTTCTTTCTCCTCTAATAGGAGGTCATCTTCCAATTGTGTTGAGTGGTTTGCCTGTGTTATGGTTCAGACTGCTCTTTTCTTTAAATATTTCTATGCTTTCCCCTCACTATTCTTTGAGAGAAATTGTCACAAATTGCTAAAATTTTTATTTACTCAAGTCAATATAGTGGCTGATGTTTTCTGCATGACTGGAAGCCTATGGCATTATCTATAAGCTCAATTAATTAATGAATAATTGACTATTATTATTTATTTATGCCAACAAACTGGTTTGAGAATTTAATGCCATTCTGGCAGTTTGTCACAATAGCTCAGTGGTTAGAGCAGCCGCCCGGTAAGCGGAAGGTCTGTGGTTCAAATCCCAGTTGTGGCATTGAATTTTTAAGTTCCAGTTCTACCTCTCGAGTAATTGACTGTTTTAAACACACAAGTCATGTGTGGACAGTGTTTGAGAGTTAGAATCAGGCCTGACAAAATGAAATCCCGACTATGGCTTTGAATTTTTCAGTCCTGATTTTACCTCTCAAAAATTTGATACTGATATTTTCTGAAAATACATGTTTTGAGGCTCCTTGAGTACCCAAAAGCATTTTTAGAATATTGTGTGTGTATGTATGTCTGTGAGCAGTATAACTGGACAAAGAAAAGTTGGTTATATACCAAAGTTGGAAGTTTAACACCTTCCAAGGAAGCAACATGAAGATTTTAAAGAATGGTTGAAAATGCTCACGATGATTAACACATTGTTACCATTTATCACACTGGTGTCAGGAGTGGGACTTCTCAAATTATCATCTGCTACAATATTTTCATGACAAATCAAATCTATATCTTTAATGTTTTGGAAAATAAACTTGAAGTGCTTTTCATTCTGAAGGAGTTTTGCATAACTAGTAAACTGTAAGATATAGAAAATATCTTATTACACAAAAAAGTAGAAAGCACACAATATATAGTAATTTTTTATATTTTTTGTGGACTTAACCATTTCTGAGATACTCATTAGTTTGTATGTTCCAATACTTGTACTGTTCTTAAAAGAGAAAGTCATTATTTTTTCCTGTTGGCCATACAAATAAAGTGAAAATTAAAACCCAGGCCCATCATAGTGACCAGCTCTTAAAAGTCTTGGCTATCGCTTAATTCAACTCAATTTTCATCTGTACTATTTACATGCTGTCGGATGCAAACACCTAAAATAGATTACATTAATACCTTTCTTAAAACGCTAATATTTCTTGAAGCTTTAGTGAGATTTACATCTTTTATTTCATAAGGTATTTGGTTCTAAAAGTGCATGCCTTTGTATTAAAAGCTATTCTCAAACAATTTGCTGTTATGTGGGATTGTATGTAATTTATATTTCTCTTGGATCATGATTATGTTTTCTAAATTAATAACAAATGTTTAAATGTGTGTGTAGATTTATATTTCCCTAATCTTGTAATATGGAAACATGTAATAATGTAATGTGTAATAATGTATAATAATTATTCACTTATAGACATGAAATACATGTTTCAAGTTTCGTCCGAAAAGTTTACATATTACAAGATTGTAAATTATTACTTAGTTATATACATCAAGATTTACAAATTTTACAAAGCATATACAGAGATTAATAATTAAAGTAACTGTCTTCATGGTAAAAAAATCTTCAAAATCACAATTGCAGATATTCATCTATGTCATAAAAAGCCCTCTCAATTAAGTAACTTTTTAAGCATTTATGGAACCAGTTGATTGTTTAATTGTGGTTGGCACCTTATTGTATAAAGTTTTCCCAATTACAAATGGGTTTTTATCAAAGAATTTCTTACTCTTTCCTTCCCTATACATATTCTCCTTAGTTCTTGTGTCATATTTGTGCATATTGCTGTTACTCCTTATATTTGTAGTTCTCCTAACTAGTAAAATAACTAAAAAATATATAATCCAACCACTGTAAGAATTCTTTCTTTTTTAAAAATTTCTCTACATGAATCCCTTGTTTTTAATGAACAAACATTCCTTTCACGCCTCTTCTGTAATACCAATAATCATTTTAAATTCTCTTTAGACGTTGTACCCCATAATTCAATACCATAATTCAAATGAGAATGAATTATTCCATAATAAATCAATCTTAAATTAGGTTTATCCAAATAGTGTGCCATGTAATTTAATAGATAGATACGCTTACTTATTTTCTTGCATATATAATTTACATGTTTTGTCCATGATAAGTTTTTGTCAATATGCAATCCTAGAAATAAGTGATCATCTGTTGTATCTATTTCTTCATTTCCAATTTTAATTTTCATATTGTTGTACATGCAATTACTAATTTTAAAATATTTTATGCTTGTCTTGTTTAAATTATTAACTACGTTGTTATTAACAAAAAAATTAAGTATTACATCTGTACCTGAGTGTATATTATTAGTTAAGTTGTCTTGATCTTTTCCCCAACAAACTATAGATGTGTCATCAGCATATGATACAGTTTGGTTTAGTTTACATATTATTTCTGTACTTTGTACCTGGCCTTGTAAGTATGTATTAATTAATTTACCTGCAGCCCCCTCCCCTTATACCATAATGTTCCAATTTTTGTAATAAGACTTGGTGATCAACACTATCAAAGGCCTTTGATAAATCAAGAAAACTCCCCATTACTTGATTGTCATTTTCCATTTGTAGTGCCTTGCACCTGAGTCTACGGAGCAGGCAACAAGCTAACAGTTACATTGCTTGTTAAATCTGTTACTGGAGTTCAGCTCAAGCTTCAGTGTGCCTAGGTAGATGCGTTGGGAACATGGGAATATGAATCTTGTACCTGAGTCCATGGACTGCAACAAGCAAAGAGTTGCACTTGCTTCACAGTTACCAACTGATACAAACATTATACAAAAGAAGCCAGTAAGCCAGTGTCTAACCAACTGAGCCACCCAGACCGACATGATGATGGTGGTGGTGGTGGTGGTGGTGGTGGTGGCGGTGATGATGATGGTGATGATGGTGGTGGTGATGATGATGGTGGCGGTGATGATGATGGTGGCGGTGGTGATGATGATGATGGTGATGGTGATGGTGGTGGCAGTGATGATGATGATGATGATGATGGTGGTAATGATGATATTGATGATGATCTTTATTAGCTTGTTGACTATTTACAAGTTTGAAGCTTCATCAGAAAAGAAAACGCCACCGAAGTATGGAATGACCCATCTGCAACAAGGTATTTTGAAACTTGCAGAATGATGCGAAAATGTATGCAAAGAAATAGAGATATGTTGAAAAGTATATGAACGTCGGCACACTTTTCTCCAGGGCGATGACACATGCTGGAAATTGGCGATCAGATAATATTAATTCATTATTGTATTGTCAAAATTCACACTATTTGTTGCAGATAACCATATTAATTTGCGCTAAATAAAAATGGATCTTTATATTAAAATTAAAAAGGTAGTTTAATAGTCAGTAATTGATTGCACATTAAGTTGACCAACTTCCAGGGGACGGCAGCAGTCCCCCCTTGCCCCCCATTTGCGATGCCCATGATAAAGTATGTAGATTAAGATGATGTACCTAGTTGGTTTGTTTGAACAATAAAGAGCAAGTTTCCTGCTCATGACTTGTACTTACCATCATCAGAACTATTGAAGTGTGGGCAAGGAATCTCTTCTGGGGTACACCCTTCCGCTTCATGTGTTAATTCTCGAACATACACAAAGGGTTTCTCTTCAATAGTTAAAATTTTAAGGTGCGTTGGTATCATAAATCCTTCAGGTTTGGTGTGAAGTCTTCCTGGCCACAAGATGGCATTGTCATCCAATATTAGCTTCATCTTCTGCAGCTCCTTCAAACATTTCAACAGTACAACTTACAATTACTATCCATATTGTGTCGGAAATGTTTACATTGAGTAGACACCTTGTATGCTGAACTATTGGGAACATTTGGTGGCTAACACACTCAGCAGACTATATGTTGGCTGACAGAGATGGGCAGAGCTTGACAACACCAGCAGGCCACCCAAAAAGCACTTCCCTCTGGTGACACTGGAGGGAACTTGACTCACCTGGGACTGCTTCCTTCTGATAGAACTGATGAAACCATGCACACTTTGTTATATGTAAGGCTCAAAGGTTTGAGACAGAATATATGGTTAGATCCCAAAAGGAAATCATTTATGTAAATATTTATTGCAAATGTAATTTATTTTTCATGTTGATAAGAATTAGTTGAGTAATGAAAATGTGTTGCTATTTTTTCATTGTTAAAAAAAATAGAATTGTTTAAAAACGTCATAAATGCTAAGTTTCATGTTTAAATTTAATATGTTTAAGAACCATATGTATTTAATGTTAAAAGTGAAGGGAGAATAGATAATGATCGCTTCCCTAACAATACAGGAACTATTTAACGTAGGAAAATATAAAATGAACGCATATGTGCATGTATACAAAAAAGAGTGTCATGTAAAGAAGCACCAATTTTTGTTATTAGCATCTGTATGTTTGAGAGGTGTTTCTGTAACGCGCCTGGATGTGGGTCTAAAAGACTTTATAAAAGTGGAAAGACTATCAAGAAAATACAAATAGGTGCAACAAAAGTCAATTCAATTATAACAAGTGTAATAAGAGACGAAAAAAGTGATATATAGTGGAGTTACATCAAGTGTTCATTCATTCCATCTAGTACCTCGCCCTGAGAGAAAGAATAGAGTCTCATAGCTCAACACCAAAAGTAATAATTTATTTAAAAATACAGCACCAGGTTAAACACCCATAAATTGGCCAAAGTACCTAAAATTATCCAAAAAAGGACCTGAAAATTGGAAAAAAGTACTTAAAGGGGTGGTCCAAATTAATAATTTCAGTTTCAATTACATATCTAATGCATATGTTTGAAAATACAACATTCTAATGCTGTGCAACATACAGAATAACAACTACTACAGGAAAGAAGTGATTGGGGAACCACTAATGGACATTCTGAAGTAAGATATTGAAATAGGCATATCTTTACTAAAGAATATTCACCCCAGGGCAGTACAAAGTGCTTTATAAAATGACTTACAACATTAGCACTTTGTGTTAGCACACTACAAATTCAGATACAAGCTGTCACAAAGAAAGTTTTATTAGGCATACTTTTTGGCATATTTATGGTCAAGATTTATTTCACAAAGTGTGAAATTGCAGCTAAACAGAATGAGAATACAGCTTACCCACTCCTACCCTCTGGTCAAGGTCATTGTCTTCATGGTGGGATATTCAATGGTTTCTCTTCTGCTGGTGCTAGTGACATCAATACAATAGAAACATCCTCTTGGTGCTAGTCTTAGAATATGTATCAGTTAAAAGAAATTGAGATTAGGATCTGTTCAACAGGAACTTTACTTTCTTTTGACTCTTTGTACCCAACAGAAGATAAAGAATGCTCTTAAATAAAACAAAAGGGCTAAAAAAGGGCATTTAAACCAAAAAGATATTAAAAAGGGCAAAAAAGGAAAATCAAACCCAGCATTTTCTAGCCTGTAGTGACCTATAATGAACACATTTTATGTTGGGCCTTGTCTTCAGGCAGTAGAAAAAAAAGGATTTTTTCCTCAAGTTGCTAGCCCTACTTATGTGAAACAGGGGGGTGGGGGGCCTTGGTCACTATCCAACTCTGAAGTGATCATTGCTAAGCTTTACCTCTTCCTTGATGGGAGAAATAATTATGTTTTTACTAAGTTTCTGTACTTACATTAGAATAAAAATACTGTCCTACAGATATCTGCGTCTGATTTGTCTGCACGTTGACAATATCATATTCTGCATTGATGCGGTCTCCATTGTCATCAAATGCCACTTTGCCTGTCGACCCATTTACTAGCACTTGCTTTCTTATGTACCTAGACAAGAAATTAGCAGTAAATAACAGCACTTGTTCAACTATAGATATAACAGCAAATAATAGTTTGTGACCAGAACTTACTCAAATAAGATCTTCCCAGTTTCCCAGATCTGTCCTGAATTCTCGCAGTCTTTTGGTGCTTTTGTGATCACCTCTGACTGGTTCATGTCCCGGATTGCAGATGCCAGCACATATCTGCAATATTATACAGCCCAACTTTAAATACAGGATACACAAATTATAAGTTGTGCTTTATCACTCTGTTGCTGCCAACTTTGATTTCAAGTCCAATACAATCAAGGGAATCAACAAAATATCTGTATTCTCCCTCTAAGCACCACATCTCTTTGTTCTTCAATCAATATAGTATTATTATTGTTATTGTTTATTGTTGTTATTATCATTATTATTATCGTTATCATCATCATTATCGCTATTATCATCATCATCATCATCATCATTATTATTATTATTTTATAAAGTTTAGATATTGAAACAAGCTTTCACACCCAGCAAGAGAAAATAAGTGTAATAAAGTTAGTAATATTCTGCAACAGATGATGCTACTGGAGAGACACGTAATTATCAAAGTTCTAAGGCTTTCACGGCCGATGTCAATACTAGATGCAATATTAACCGGGCTTGTGGGCCGTGGTCTATTGGGTTCCTTCTTCTTCCCAAACGTTTTGTCTGCGACTACGACAGTCGTAGTCGCAGACGAAACGTTTGGGAAGAAGAAGGAACCCAATAGACCACGGCCCACAAGCCCGGTTAATATTGCATCTAGTATAGACACGTAATTACCCACAATCTCTTCATGTGAGGCAGACATCAAGTTTAGGATATTGCACATACTTGGACGGGATTATCAGTAAAACATAACTTCTGATGGACGAGGTTTTCTTCTTCTTCCTCTCCCTCTCCCTCCCCTCATTACCTCAGCTAACAATATGTAGAAAATTAACGTTAAAGAATAACAACACACACTTCTTGATCTTACAATTTTTTGCGTGTGTTAAAATCGATTCTCATTATTGGAATGCATTTCGCTTTGTCTCCATTATATGCGCATAGCGTGCAAACTAATTAGTACAGCCAACATGCGTCAATTAATATTCCTCTGTGAGCGGCAAATTTAAACGAACTTGATATTTCATGTGTATGCTTTTTTTTTCCTCCAGTAATTTTGCTGCCCCCTAAAATGTGCCGCCCTGGGCAGTTGCCCAGTTTGCCCTGCCGTAGGGTATAGCATTGTGATGCCGGGCACAGCATACAACAAAAGAACAGTCTGGGCTAAGCTTTTCATACCGCATACCACGTGAAACAAAGGTCAAACTACCTTGCACAACAGTTTCTGTATATGTGACCAACAACAATGAGCACCGTGCATAACAAAGGATTGCTGGATTGGATTAGATTAGATTAGATTGGATTGCGTTCAGCGAGTTCACAAGTAGCCATGGGGGCTGATGAACATTGAACATGTCAATAAATACACAGAATAGCATTTAAAAAACACATTTACAGGCACAAAAAGCAACACAAAAATGAGGAAAAACCAGGGCAAAGGAGAAACTTCCCTGTAATTATAAGACTTACATTATGTATATTTACAGATATGAATTGAGCTGTTTTAAACTTTAGCTAGGCTTTTCCTGCCACATCCTACTGTTTAGTTATAACCCTTGAGGGGCATCCAGCAACTGGCGTGTTTGTGGAAGGTCCATCTTTGCTATGTAAGGAGGTGAGGAAGCAGCAGAGGGGAGAGTTACAGATGAGTCAGTTTGTCAGAGGCAGCTCTGTGTGCGGTACTGTCGTCGTGTAAGGTATTGTGTGTCGAAGTGAATAAGTTTTAAAGAATGTTGAGTGATTATATTGTTGGAGCTAGTGTATAAGAGACAGAGAGGGGAAAGAAAGACAGTGAAAGGAGTGAGTCAAGGTTATGAGACGTAAACAGTTGTGAGTTGTAATATCATGAAAGACTGTAGACTGTGTTAACATGAGTAAAAGAGAACTGTGTATTTGTGTAATTAGTGTATGAAAGACAGAAAGTGAAGAAAGACAGTGAAAGGAGTGAGTCAAGGTTATGAGAAGTAAACAGTTGTGAGTTGTAATATCATGAAAGACTGTAGACTGTGTTAACATGAGTAAAAGAGAACTGTGTATTTGTGTAATTAGTGTATGAAAGACAGAAAGTGAAGAAAGACAGTGAAAGGAGTGAGTCAAGGTTATGAGAAGTAAACAGTTATGAGTTGTAATATCATTAAAGTCTGTAGACTGTGTTAACATGAGTAAAAGAGAACTGTGTATTTGTGTAATTAGTGTACGAGAGAGAGACAGAGAAAGTGAAGAAAGACAGTGAAAGGAGTGAGTCAAGGTTATGAGAAGTAAACAGTTGTAAGATGTAATATCATGAAAGACTGTAGACTGTGTTAACATGAGTAAACGAGTACTGTGTATTTGTGTAATTAGTGTATGAGAGACAGAGAAAGTGAAGAAAGACAGTGAAAGGAGTGAGTCAAGGTTATGAGAAGTAAACAGTTGTGTTAACATCAGTAAAAGAGAACTCGTGTTGCTGTGCAAAAGTTTAAAAGCAAAGTAAATCAACAGAAAAGTAACTGGGCTGACTATTAGCTAGTTTTATGTCTTTTGGGCTTGTAGGCCGTGGTCTAGAAGGCATTGTAGATACCAATGTTTTGTCAAGTACTGTGCTTGGCATCATCAGGGTAAGATGATCCATTCTCTGCACTGGTCAGAGTTTGAATGTGAAAAAACGAATGTTGGTGCTCTTATATAGTGGAGGTGGGCAAGGGATTGTTCTGCTGTCTAAGGTGGTGATTGGCTCGTATCGGTTGGCGGGCCAGTTGTACGTAGGGTTTTATTACAGCCGTTGTGTATGTGTGAATGATTACCTAAGACTGGTATCCATGCTTTCCGTACACGGAGTGCTTCTTCCTTACGATTGAAGTTGTCTCTGTGTTTGTAGATTTCTATCGCTTTCCTTTGTAGTCAGCCATAGTAGTTAACTATAGAGGACAGGACTCAGTGTGACAGTCGTGTTCTTTTAATCTGGTGGCACACTACCCATGGTAGTGCCAGTATGGCCACCGGATTAAAAGAACATGAGCATCACACCAGATTGGGACAAATGGATAAATCGTCTGTGGCAGAGCATGCCTTATTATTCGACCATGAAGTCAACTTTAAAAATACCAGAGTCCTGTCCTCTACAGTTAACTACTATGCCTGACTACAAAGGGAAGCCATAGAAATCTACAAACACAGAGACAACTTCAATCGAAAGGAAGAAGCGCTCCATGTACAGCAAGCATGGATACACATCTTAGATGACCTTTCAGACACACACAACAGCTGTAATATCACCCTCCTTACACCCGGCCTGCCAACTGATATGAGCCAATCACCACCTTAGCCAGCGCAACAAGCCCCGCCCACTCCCACTATATAAGAGGGCTAACGGTTGTTTTTCCACATTTGAACTCTGACCAGTGCAGACAATGGATCATCTTACCCTGATGATGCCAAGCACAGTACTTGGCAAAACGTCTGTATCTACAATGCCTTCTAGACCACGGCCTACAAGCCCAAAAGACATACAACTAGCTAATAGTCAGGACACCAGCTGTGAAAGCCTAAGTTTATATATTAACTGGACCGAGTTTGTTGTTTTTGTCACAGCATGCAGTTATTATTCTTGTTCCTCTTTGTTTCCTGCTCATATAAGTGTAAATGCTAAGAGTCTGTTGTTGATAGTTAACTGCATGAAATAAAATGGCGCAAGTTACAAACCTAAGCTTATATAAATACTGGGACAATCATAAGCATCATTTGGTGTAACCAATGCTTAACCACTGGCTCGTAATTAAAATAAGCTTATATATACAGGATGTAAATGAATAACACTGCACAAATTTTACTGGTAATAGATGGTTGATAGACAATCAATTTGAGATATGAAAACTATGGTCTATGGCATCAAGTTGCCAAGTTATATGTATTCAAAGTGTTTAAAGATTGTGATCAATAAATCATAACCAGAAAGAAATATGTAAATAGTAGTCACTGGAGACAAAATAGTACTTATTGGGCACTTAGTAGAGTCTATATTTTGTCTCTCTGAAGAAGCATTTCTAAGCTGTAGCATTTTCAAAAGCACTTAAATTGTGGACTGAACATGTGGCTGCACGCCACTGCAATGGATAACAGGTTTAGGCAAACAGCAAATGGAACACAGAGCAGTTCCAAAACGTGTGCTTTGGCTGCAAAATTGTGCCCAGTATCTGTGGGCCTAATAAACCCGAGAAATTGAGTTTAAACTCAGAAATGGGTAAACTTTATTTTTCCTTCTGTAGAGCAATATTGTGGTTGTGCTTTAAAATAGCAAAATACCACTACCATGTGCAATGCATGGGTTATTGTTCACTTTTGCTTCACCTCACACCTGAGGGTTATGTATTGACATTGGTCTGGAGCAGTTGGTTGGCTATAGTTGCTCATGACAGTAAGAGCAATTTTCAATCTAACAGTTAATCAGCTGTTAACAATTCACAAAACGCTGAACCAAGCAATAGCACAGAGTACCACAACTCCCCAAAATAGGCACTGAATACTTATGTGTTAGCATGACAAATGACTAATACTGCCAATAGGTGACCTTAAAAACCCAGGAAGACACTAACACCATCATGTGGTGACTGTTTCCTACTCAAGTCACCATGTCTCATTTCCTATTTTCCTTCAGCACACAACACTACATTGAAATAGTTAAATAAGTACTCTGGGAACATGGAGCAAAATTACACTTTTGCTGAATAAGCTGACATGAATCTAGTGTATGGCAAAGCAGGAGATTATTCTGCAATAGCTGCACAGATTTACAGTGAAAGGTACCCCAATAGATGGCAACCTCATCAGACTACTATTGGATCTGTAGATCTGCATTTGCGAGAACATGGTTCGGTCATGCCAAATAAAGCAGATTGTGGTGCAACACATACCCATCACACTCCAGTTTAAAGAAAACGTACTGCATTACTAGAAGAGTAACCGTCAACCAACACCTGTGCTATTGCACATACAATGGCAGTCAATCACACAAGTGTAAGGCAAGTCTTGCACGAGGAGCACCTCTACCCCTTCCATCGACAAAAAGTGCAAGTCTTAACTCCGCAGGATTGTGATTTATGCTTGCAGTTTTGTGAATGGGCCTTTAGGCAGCCACAGGAACTTTTTTAATGGTATTGTTCACCAATGAAGCCACGTTTACCGGGAATGGCTCGATTCTAAACTACAAGAATTGCCATATATGGGTATACAAAATCTGCAACTGTTCAGAAGAGCCAGCAACAGCAGTTTATGTTGAGCATATGGACTGACATTGTTTCTGACCACATCATTGGGCCATACCTTCTTCCTCCTTGACTGTGTTGTTGTTGTTAGCTAATGCTGGATTTCTGACAATGAAGTCATTAATCCTCTTGCTCTCCAATATTTTTCACTGATGGATGGGGCACTAGAAGTGGCCGGGCATATTTGAAGGTGGTCTCGGTCCATTTCCTCTTGCAGATCACATAGAGGACAGAATGGTGAAGAATATATGCCAATTCTGTTTAAATGTTTTGCCAGACAATCATGTCCTGTAATCAACCTGAAGGTTGCAACTGACATTTTTCGAGGATACTCAGGAATTACTGTTTGAATGTTTAGTACTTCCCATCTTTTATTTTTTGGTTTTTCATAGTAATATTTTGCAATAATGTTTTTGAATTCAGAGTTGACTAATCTTTCAGCTGCATAAAATGGTAGATTAACTATAGATTTCTGCACATTGCCGGTACCCTTTTTGCAAGAAAATCAGCTTTCTCATTACCACTCAGTCCACAGTGAGCCGGTATCCATTGGAAGACTAGGTGTTTTTGAAGTGCGGTTAGATGGGTAAGGATTTTCCAACATTCTATAACTGTTTGGTTTTTTGGTGACAACTTGGAAGTAATTGCTATAATTGCTGCCCAGGAATCTGAGAGAATAACTGCTTGCTGAAAAATGTGAAATTCTATACAAAAGATTTTGTAGGGCCTTTCAAATTGCTTCAATTTCTCCATCAAAGTTTGTAGTTCCATAACTTAAAGATTTGTAATAGGAAAAGAAGTGACACGTGACTCCAACCCCTGCACCATCTCAGTTTGATATCAATGATCCATCAGTATAAATATGGAACCTTCGTGTTCTGGAAATCTAGTATGGATTGTCTCTAATGCCAATAATTTTAGAACACTAGTTGGAGTATCACTTTTCTTAACTTCTTCTGTCAGGTGTAAATAATATGTGATGTCTAATGTTTGTGTCGGATTGACTTTAGATATGAAGTTTTCCTTTGAATTAGGAAGGTATACATTCTTCTTGATGTCTTGAATTTTGGAAAGAAAGCTCTCCTGAGTCTTTAGTATATGTGTAAAATTTCTCTTGTGCCATGTATTGAATGGGAGTCCGATCAACTTTTCATGTTGAATAAGAGCCGATTTTTCTATTTCATATTCAATGGGGTATTGGTTGGTTAGTATTTCCATAGCTGCTATTGGTGTGGTTTTCTTAGCACCTGTAATTAGTCTCAGACTTTGGTTTTGAAAGATTTGAATTTTTTTTTGTGTTTGCTCTTACAAGAATTTCGCTGCAGTAAGTAAATAATGACTTTATATATACATTGTATGTTGTGTTAAGAGTTGCTCTGGAACTTCCCCACTTCATTCCTGTTAGACGTTTTAACAGTGAAAGGCACCTCTCTGTTCGTTGTATTACATTTTCTATTTGTTTGGTCCATGTAAGTTTGGTATCAAATGTAACTCCTAAATACTTTGCTTCCTTTGTTTCTGGTAAATGTTGACCCTCATAATTTAGTTTTATTTTTAGTGGTTTTTTTCTTAGTGAAAAGATTTGGTAGTTTGATTTTGATGTATCAACAGTCATTAAATTTTCTTTTGTCCACTTTTGTATGTTGTTTAAGGATTGTTGCATGGTTTTTTCTAGTTCTGTACTTTTGTTTTTTGGTTTTGAAGTCCACATTACTAAGTCATCCACAAATAGTGCACACTTCACGCCTGATTCTTGTATTTGTTGTGGCAGATCGTTAATAAATATATTAAAAAGTGTTGTGCTGAGCACTGCACCTTGTGGTACGCCGCGATGTGCTTGTTTATATTTAGATATATTTCTTCCATATCTGGTAGCAATAAAGCGTTGTGTTAGGAAATGACATAGCCATGAAAACATTGGACCTTGTATCCCTATTTTTTTTACTTCCTTTAGTAGTTTTGTTCTGCATATAGAATCATATGCACTTTGGAAATCAATAAAAACTGATACATTATCTTCTTTTCTATTGAAGGAGTGTTTGATTTCTTGACTGTGAAGTAAGACTTGTTCATTTGTAGAGTGGAACTCTCTGAATCCAGCTTGACATGGGGAATTTAAATTTTGTCATTCTAGAAACCAATTTAACCTGTTTGACACCATTCTTTCCATCACTTTTGCTATTATGTTAGAAAGAGCTAAGCCTATAATTTTTTATTTCTGATGCTCTTTTATCTTTCTTCAAGAGTTGGACAAATATTGCTTTTTGCCATTCAGCAGATACAGTGGTTTTCCAGGGTAGATTGTAGAGTTTCAGTAGTTGTTGTTTTGCTGTTTTTCATGAACTCTGGATGTACGTATGTGATCTGGTCCAGGAGACTTTTTGTTTTTAGATTATTAATTGCAATGTTCAGTTCTTGTATATTAAAATGTTGATAAAAGATATTGTATTGAGTGTTAGGATCACATTCTCTTTCTTGTTTCAAACCTTTCTTAAATTGTTTACATTCTTTTTTATTATTTCTTGTTACTTTGTGTGAATTAGCATAATATTTATTGAATGTTTCGACTATGGCTGCATCATTTGTTAATATTTTATTGTTGTATATGACAGGTGTGCTGTTGCTTTCTCTCCTGTCCTTGACATTTTTTATGAACTTATGGGCTTTGTTGCCCTCTGTCCTATAATCCATTTTTTCTAAGAAATTAATAAAGTGATTCTTTTTAACTGTATTAATTTCCTTTTTTAGTAAGGCACATTTCTTTCGCCATATTTGTGTATCTGATATGTTTTTTGTTTGTTCAGCTGTATTTCTAGCTATATCCCCTTGCTTTTTCAGTTCTTCTAACTGGGGGTTCCAAAAGGGTTTGAAATTTTTTATTCTTCCATGAGGAATATATTTTTTTTGCAGTTTCTAGGATGACTTTACTGAAATTTTTGTTCATATGATCTGGGTGGTCATGCAGCTGTGAGTTTGCTTGTTCTTTAAAATTATGTATCAGTTCAGTTTTATATTTGTTCCAATCTGCTTTTTTGAAGTTCCAATACAGATTTGTGTGGTTTTGTCTGTTATTTGTATTATCTAGTTTTATAACAGCAATTACTGCTCTGTGACCAGAACTTGGGTCTTCTATAACTTGTTTTTTTAATTTTTGAAACAATATCTGTTGTAGCTAACAAGAGGTCTGGGTTACTGCCTGCTCCAGAGTAATGTATGAAGATATTGGGATCTTCTTTATCATAAATCAGTTTCAAGGTTGTGGTATTCAAACTGAAAGGCTGATGGTGGGGAAAGTTGCACAATCATGTGTACACAGAAGTCATAACGTTTCTGTCTACAGAGTGAAGTTCGCTAGCAAAGCTTTGGTGCATATTGCTAATGACATTATATATGTGTAAAAATTAGCTCCATAATGAACAAAGTGATTTTGCTATAACTACAGTTATGTGCCAACAATTATTTTCAAGTGAGCAGCAATTGTTTCAGCTTCATGCTGTTGTGGTAGTGTTTATTCATTCAGAGCAAGATGGGCCATCTATTCCCCCCTCTCAGTCATTGCAGAGAGGAAGGGAAGGAAAGCAGCTTCCCCTATGCATGAGCCTCGGCAGACTTTTTTTCAGGGAGGGGCCACATGTTGGAAGTTTGCAATTAATTCATTATTCTGTTGTTAAAAACTGTAAAAATTGAGTTATAGTATTTGTTACGGATAAGCATGTTAATTTATGCTAAATAAAAAGTGTACTTTACCTCAAAATTAAAGCAATAGTCTAATAATAATTGATTGCACATTACATTTATTCTTTTCCAAGGGGGGGCTGCAGCCCCCCCTTGTCCCCCTTTCGCGACGCCCATGCCCCTATGTGCAACAGTTGTTCATGTCTCACCTCATGACCTATACATATAAAGTTTTTAGTGTATCTAATATTTAGGTCATGAAAGAGTACATAATAGTTAAATAAATTTGAAACATAGAGCTTAAACATTGGTTAGGTGAAAACTTACAACACGACACGAATGTTTCCTGCAGATCAAATTAAATACAGTGTGTACTTATGAAAGAAAGAAGAGAAGAAGACGAAGAAAGGAGGAAAGGAGGAAAGGAGGAAAAGGAGGAAAAGGAGGAAAAGGAGGAAAAGGAGGAAAAGGAAAAGGAAAAGGAAAAGGAAAAGGAAAGGAAAGGAAAGGAAGGAAGAAAGAAAGAAAAAGAAAGAAAAGAGAACATAAAAAATATGCAGCCATGGGAATTTGAACCTTAACTCTTAATCTATGTGTACCTTCGTCATCCTGGCAAAATATCCATTACGCTAATATTCGGGCTACGAAAGCTGTCCACTTGTTTTCTCATCATATGTTACAGCTGCAGTGGATATGATTATTGGCGTGCATACTCCAAAGAAATTGTAAGGCCCAGTTCTGTAATTTGTAATCCTAGACCATAGGTTTCCTATCTCTTATCTACTGGAATGCCTAGAATTCAAGAAGGCTGTACCAAATGGGAAGATCCATACTTTATTTATTTATTTATGCCAACAAACTTACTGTTGGTGTTTTTAAACACACAAACCGTGTGTGGCAATGTTTGAAGGGTAGAACATTGCGCACACACGGTTTGTGTGTTTAAAAACACCAACAGTAAGTTTGTTGGCATAAATAAATAGTAATTACCATCTGAAGGTTATTTAATCCCAGGACATAAAGTACTTACAATAGTAAGTCACCATCGGGGTAATTGTCTCTGATGTGAGACTGCCTTTGTGGTATACTGGGAAAAATATGAACTGGTTTGAGAATTCAATGTCATTCTGGCAGGTTGTCACAGTAGCTTAATGGTTAGAGCACCCACCTGGTAAGCAGAGGGTCTGTGGTTCAAATCCCAGCTGTGGCATTGAATATTTAAGTTCCAGTTCTACCTCTCATACATACTTTATATTGGCTGGCTAGGGAAAAATTGATGAATCAAAATCCTGCACATTAGATCAACAACAACAGGTTTCCTATCTCTCTGGGGTTGAATGCACGCCACTGAGTGTTATTCATTTACACCTGTATATATAAACAAAAGAAGTAAACATAACCTAATATCTCATAGATCAGAAACCTAAACTTATATAAATCATAAGCATTTCAAAGGACGCATGTGAGCAAAGTGAGCATGCTTTGTTAATGTAATGTTAGCATGTGTACAGTGAAGTTGGCAGCTCTGCTGATGGAATGCACATGTTACCCTTGCTTGTATCATAAACATTGACTTACATACTGTCTCGGATGTGATCTTCTTCACTTGTTGCATTTACAAGTTTGAGACCTAGAGTTCCATCAGGCACATTCCTAGCTTCCAATGCCTGTTCTGTTACAATCCAAACATAGCCAGCTTCAGTCATGTTCAACAAGCCAGCATCTCGGAATATCACCTCTGAATCAGTCTTGCTGTCAACAAATACTGCCACATTACACTCTTCAAAACACTACACTTACAATTATGCACTTCATGTTAAATTGTTTATTGTAGGTACAAGTGAATTTGGAGAATACAGTACCTACACTTAAGTGAGTTTAAATCTTTTAAGAGCTGATCACTACATGATGGATTTAACATTCCATTCTCTTTACATAGCCAAGAGACAAAAATTGATTAATGACATATTTTAGAAAAGTATAAGCATTAAAGTTCAAACCAATAACAAGTAAAGTATAGGAAATGGGTAACTATAATAATAAATTCTTTGACATATATAATATATTGTATGCTTTAAGAAGCTCTAACTTTTTTATGTAGTAATATTTTGTATATCTCTTACAATTTACCAGTTAAACAAAAGTCATTCAGAATGAAGAGAACTTCAGAGACTGTTCACAAAAAAATTCAAATTATACATTTCATTTGTCAAGGAAATATGTTAAACAAACAGTATTTTAAATTTTATTTTGCACACACATTTTCTGTATTTAAATGCAATATGGTCCAACAAGATAACTGTCTAGAAATCCTGGAAAAGATAGCTATTAACATACTTTATGGCTTCAATATTTTAAAGCCCTGTGCAGAAATATTTAATGAAACAAATATTGGAGCATTTTCTTCTGCAAATATATAAATCTCTACTCAAGTATAAAACTGTAAATAATAATCTTTCAACCTACAAATTAGTTATCAAACACAAAACACTCCTACAAAGTGACATCATGTAATCTCATCTCCTGTTAATTCCACCAAATATGGCATAAAAATATATTTAAATATGTTATAAAACCCACAAAGAAGACAAAAATACAAACCTAATACTAAAACAAAGATAAACTACTATAAAAATAGATTAAGAGATTCCCTAGAAACTAAATGTATTGAAAGTAATGCAAAGGATCTTATTTATGTTACCGGATTATTAAAATAAAATAAAATTCTATCTGGTTAAAAATGCATTTTACGAAACTAAAGAATATAAAAGAGCAAATGTTAACATACAACTGTACACACGTACCTCTCCAGAACAGAAGTAGTGTCAAAATTATACAGAGTTAGTGGCTGCTAAAATTAAGAGCTTTAACCTTAGTTTGTTACAGTTGCTGAGTAAAATATTTCTGAATATAATTACCATTATACTATACACAATGCCCATTAAAGTGTTCTAGTGTCATCCCACTGGCAACTGGTTGCATGTAACTCAACATTCTGAATGCAAGCAAGTAACCGACTTTGATTTCTATGATTTATTCATCCATATGTTTCTGTTACATAGGATATATCAAGAGTTCAGAATAACTTACCTAATATGTACATATAAAGTTTAATTACAACGTTTATTTACAAATCTGTTTCAATTTCACGTACCTGTAAAATACATCTACACTCATTTACACATTTTGATTACATTTAGTGTTGTACTTAAATTCTTCAGTATTGTAGAAAGCATTTTCTAGTAAATAGTTCTTAATGGTTTTTATTTGTATCTCTCTTTGTTTTAAGTCTTTTATTTCCTTGGGCAAAGCATTATAATGTTCTTTTCCTATACTTTTTATTGAACGATTATTTAATGTTCCCCTGAGTGCAGTTCTGTAATAATCATGTTTATTTCTAACATTATAGCTATGCATGTGATTGTTTTTAGCAATTTTTCCATTTAGAAGAACATGCTTGATGCATGTTTCATAAATAACTTCACAACAACACAAGTTACAAGGTTCACAATTTCTTGCAATGTGGATGGGTACTCGTACTTCATCTCAGTCTTTACAAGCAAACTCTTCAAATATGTACTATAACTCCCACTAACATGACAATAGAAAATGTCTTGGTCATTGTTAAAATATTTCATAAATGTTAATGTCACACAATAAGTTTAAAAGAAATTATATGTACCAGGTGAAAGGGAATTTGTTATATTCCTTCTAATATGTGCTTCATAGAAACATCACAAACAAAATAGTCTAATGGCATTTTGTTCTTTAATCAGCCAATTTCGAAAAACTAAATGGTTCTTCTTCCAAATTGGATGCATAATTCCACAAGAATGTACATTAAATAATTGTATTCTTTTGATTTTGTAAGAGTATTTTACCCTAACTTTTGTATCTGAACAATTGTATAAACACCTATATAAATTTAAGCGCTAGAATCAGGATTGAAAAATTCAATGCCATAGACGGGATTTGAACTACGGATCTTACACTTATAGAGCAGCTGCTTTAAGCACTAAGCTACTATGGCCAATCATCTCTGCTGTGAGATTCCCTTGAGGTCTACCGGGAAAGTACAAATTAGCGGGGAATTTAATGTCATGCTGACAAGCTGGCCATGGTAGCTTAGTGGTTAAAGCAGTCATTTGATATGTGGAAGATCCATATTCAAATCCTGGCAACGGCATTGAATTTTTCAGTCCTGATTCCACCTCTTGAACATTGCCCACACACAGCTTGTGTGTTTGAAAACACCAGCAGTAAGATGGTTGGCATAAATAAATAATAATTACCAGTGGCAGCTTCTCAGAGGAGGGAAGGGAGGAACATCCTCCTCAAATTCTTTATGAATTTATAAATGCTACATTAGTCTTAAAATTCAAGAAATGTTGAACAAATTTTGAATTCGAAGCTATTATATTATGGTATGCTGGTTTATACTTTGCACGGTTTATACCACGTGATACCTTACGAGTGTCCGCCAAGAACACCTGTGTCAGCGCAGCGGAGGAAACTCATCTCTTTCCTCCACTCCCATAGTAAATGTGCATAGAACATAGCACTACAGCGCCCAGAGAGAGAAACAGATTTTTAATGCAGCTTATGAACAGCTGAGGAGGAGTTCCTCCTCTCGAACTGCACATGCGCGAAGCCCCTGAAGGCTGGAGTGTTGTGGACAATTCCTCTCTGAGGTGCGAGATTGGATCCGGCAAAGATATTAATACTATTGCTGCCATCTAGTGATTTTATTTTCAACCAGATCTATTAACAAGTCTTTTCCCTTCACGGATATGTTAATCATTGTGCATCGTAAACCTTTTAGTCACGTATTTTGTTGCTGCTCCTTTTTCAGTAATATTCTACTGTGTTTCTTCCAACGTGCGAGTAAGATGGTGAAGTTTTGCTTTTTTAATTTGTTGTTATAACATTGAACAATGACTGACAGTGAAAGAGTTTTAGTTTTCGGAGAATTTAAAGGACTCACATTACAGGAAAATATAATTGTTATACAGAAGGGACGACCAACCCCACCATTGCCTGGACTCGTGTGCTACTAGCAAAGGCGGGAAGTTAAACTTCTCCATAACTTGGTATGAAAAAGCCAATTGGCTAACAGGTTGTGAAAAAAGGCAAATTCTCTTGTGTTTTCCTTGTGTTTTGTTCTCCAACTCGAAGGATGTTTGGACCTTTGGTGGATTCAGTGATGTTAAGAATCTGGGCCGAGGAATTCAGAAGCATGAAAAATCTCGAGAGTATCTCGACAATGCACTAAAATTAACAATCTTCGGTAAAACTGAATATCGCATCGATCTAGCGTTAAGTGAAGCAGCTAGGATTTCTCACGCCAAACACAATGAACAAGTGAAGCAAAATCGACACGTATTATCAAGTTTAGTGAATATCGTGTGTCTGTTAGGAAGGCAAGAACTAGCTGTAAGAGGACACGATGAAAGTGAATTATCATCAAACAAAGGAAACTACCGCAAGCTTTTCAAGTTATTAATGAAATGCGACGAAGTACTTCAGACACATTTAAATAATTCTAAAGCGTTCATTGGCTTGTCAAAAACCATTCAAAATGAATTACTTGAATCTGTTGCAGGTCTTGTAAGGAAAGAAATAGAGGATGAAATTCATAAAGCTGCCTTCTTTGCAGTGGAGGCTGATGAAACTTCGGACGTGTCTCTCAAAGCAGTGCTCAATAATTTTAAGATATGTAGATCCATGTGGCTATATTCAAGAACGATTTTTTAGTTTCCACAGTGTTAGTGGAGATAGAACAGCCAATGCCCTATACAAAGTACTGGATCAGCAGTTAGATCCATTGAATTATGACAGAAAACTTGTTGCGCAGTCTTATGATGGCGCTGCTGTTATGGCCGGAGAATTAAACGGCTTGCAGACGAAGATCAAGCAGAAAGCAAAGCGGGCATTATTTGTACACTGTCATGCACACAGGCTTAATCTTGTGCTATCACATAGCTGTAGTAGCATTGCTCAGTGCAGGGTCTTCTTTGCTAGTATCAGTGGTTTGCCCGCATTTTTTCATCAATCCTCAAAACGAATGGAGGCTCTTACCAATATGACCAAACTTCGACTGCCTAAAGATGCTCAAACCAGATGGAACTTCAAATCTTGTTTGGCAGAATCTGTAAAATTGCTCAGGGAAGGTCTTCTGGCAATGTTTTCCGAAAAGCTGGAAGAAACAAAAAACTGGGATGATGCTACAATTAGAGAAGCAAATGGCTACATTCGTCTATTGGAAGACTTTGAATTCAACTTCTTGCTTTCGGTTTTCAGTGGAGTATTTTTGAAAACTGCCATTCTTTTCGATATAATCCAGGTTAAAACCAATGATATTGATTTCTGCTGTAGGAGAGTCCTTGAAATGATTCATTTCCTGCATAAATCTAGAAACGACGCAGCCTATAATGAACACTTCAAATCGGCTGCTAATGAAACTGGTGACGAGTTTCCTAAAATTAAGAAAAGGTGCCTTGCAGCTGTTGATACCAAAACTCATTTCCACCAGTTGCATTTCAACATAATCGATATGCTAGCAACACAAATGGAAGTCAGGTTCGAAGATCTGAAGAAATTATTATTTATTAATTTGCTCGACGTTTCGAAATTTGAACATTTTTCCAAGACGTTCCCAGATGTTGAATTTTCATCCTTATCGAACTGTTTCCGGGAACAATTTGATAGTGAGTTGCTTAAAAACGAACTTGTGGTGTTTTACAACCGTGATTTGCAGCAGAACTGTACCAAAGTCCAGGAGTTAACAGTTCTCTTCGTTAAGGAAGGCATTCATAAATGTCTTCCCAACGTCTACAAATTGGCATGCTTAATTGCTACGATACCTGTGTCGACAGCAAGTGTTGAAAGAAGCTTTTCTACACTGAGAAGAACAAAAACTTACTGTAGAAATACTATGGATCAAGACAGACTATGTTCCCTTGCTCTCATGTCTATCAAAAAAGACTTGTTGTTGCTTTTCCAAAATGGCATGATAGAGTAATGGAAAATTTTGCGACAGCAAAACAGCGAAAGGCAGAGTTCTTCTATCAATAGAAGGTATTGCATTTTATCCTTACAAATGCATGAATTATTATTTAAGGTTTCATAATTTTATGCAGTTAAATTGTTTCCTCCTCTAAACAAATGTGCACGAGCCGCGACCGATAATTATATAAATGTATATAATATTTGTTGTTATGTATCTCATACCTGTTTACTGAGCTTTTTCTCACTTTGTAAACTTTTGTGAAAAATAAAACTTGAAATAAAAACAAATGAATTGCAAATATGCAATGGCAACCTCCATATTGCTATCAATAAGCTGAACATCCATTCCTGTTCTTGTTGTGAACCAAAACGTTGAGTGTTACCGTGGTTACTGTTACCAAACCAACCTTCAGTGGTCACAAGTTGTAAGTGAAACAATAACTAACTAACTAACTAACTTCACTTGTGTAAATACAGACTTAGAACATGTTTCAAAAGCAATTGCTTTCCATCATCAACTTTGCTCTGGCCAATCCTAAATTTCATTCAACAGTATTTCAAACCAAATTTATTATTTAACCGACTTCTTTTTGAACTACCTACACTGTAGATACACATGCACACACATCAATGGAATGAAATACTTTTCCAGGACACAGAGACCGTTCATGGTCACATAAAGACTGTAGAATATCTTACCTGACTTACATAAGGTACACTTAGTACAGAGAGAACAGTTCATGGTCACATAAAGACTGTAGAATATCTTACCTGGCATACATAAGGTACACCTAGTACAGAGAGAACAGTTCATGGTTACATAAAGGCTGTAGAATATCTTACCTGACTTACATAAGGTACACTTAGTACAGAGAGAACAGTTCATGGTCACATAAAGACTGTAGAATATCTTACCTGACTTACATAAGGTACACTTAGTACAGAGAGAACAGTTCATGGTTACATAAAGACTGTAGAATATCTTACCTGACTTACATAAGGTACACTTAGTACAGAGAGAACAGTTCATGGTCACATAAAGACTGTAGAATATCTTACCTGACTTACATAAGGTACACCTAGTACAGAGAGAACAGTTCATGGTTACATAAAGGCTGTAGAATATCTTACCTGACTTACATAAGGTACACTTAGTACAGAGAGAACAGTTCATGGTCACATAAAGACTGTAGAATATCTTACCTGACTTACATAAGGTACACTTAGTACAGAGAGAACAGTTCATGGTCACATAAAGACTGTAGAATATCTTACCTGACTTACATAAGGTACACTTAGTACAGAGAGAACAGTTCATGGTCACATAAAGGCTGTAGAATATCTTACCTGACTTACATAAGGTACACTTAGTACAGAGAGAACAGTTCATGGTCACATAAAGGCTGTAGAATATCTTACCTGACATACATAAGGTACACTTAGTACAGAGAGAACAGTTCATGGTCACATAAAGGCTGTAGAATATCTTACCTGACTTACATAAGGTACACTTAGTACAGAGAGAACAGTTCATGGTCACATAAAGACTGTAGAATATCTTACCTGACTTACATAAGGTACACTTAGTACAGAGAGAACAGTTCATGGTTACATAAAGACTGTAGAATATCTTACCTGACTTACATAAGGTACACTTAGTACAGAGAGAACAGTTCATGGTCACATAAAGACTGTAGAATATCTTACCTGATTTACATAAGGTACACTTAGTACAGAGAGAACAGTTCATGGTCACATAAAGGCTGTAGAATATCTTACCTGGCATACATAAGGTACACTTAGTACAGAGAGAACAGTTCATGGTCACATAAAGGCTGTAGAATATCTTACCTGGCATACATAAGGTACACTTAGTACACAGAGAACAGTTCATGGTCACATAAAGACTGTAGAATATCTTACCTGACTTACATAAGGTACACTTAGTACAGAGAGAACAGTTCATGGTCACATAAAGGCTGTAGAATATCTTACCTGGCATACATAAGGTACACTTAGTACAGAGAGAACAGTTCATGGTCACATAAAGACTGTAGAATATCTTACCTGACATACATAAGGTACACGTAGTACAGAGAGAACAGTTCATGGTCACATAAAGACTGTAGAATATCTTACCTGGCATACATAAGGTACACTTAGTACAGAGAGAACAGTTCATGGTCACATAAAGACTGTAGAATATCTTACCTGACTTACATAAGGTACACTTAGTACAGAGAGAACAGTTCATGGTTACATAAAGGCTGTAGAATATCTTACCTGACATACATAAGGTACACGTAGTACAGAGAGAACAGTTCATGGTCACATAAAGACTGTAGAATATCTTACCTGACTTACATAAGGTACACTTAGTACAGAGAGAACAGTTCATGGTCACATAAAGACTGTAGAATATCTTACCTGACTTACATAAGGTACACTTAGTACAGAGAGAACAGTTCATGGTCACATAAAGACTGTAGAATATCTTACCTGGCATACATAAGGTACACTTAGTACAGAGAGAACAGTTCATGGTCACATAAAGACTGTAGAATATCTTACCTGACTTACATAAGGTACACTTAGTACAGAGAGAACAGTTCATGGTCACATAAAGGCTGTAGAATATCTTACCTGGCATACATAAGGTACACTTAGTACAGAGAGAACAGTTCATGGTCACATAAAGACTGTAGAATATCTTACCTGACTTACATAAGGTACACTTAGTACAGAGAGAACAGTTCATGGTCACATAAAGGCTGTAGAATATCTTACCTGACTTACATAAGGTACACTTAGTACAGAGAGAACAGTTCATGGTCACATAAAGGCTGTAGAATATCTTACCTGACTTACATAAGGTACACTTAGTACAGAGAGAACAGTTCATGGTCACATAAAGGCTGTAGAATATCTTACCTGACTTACATAAGGTACACTTAGTACAGAGAGAACAGTTCATGGTCACATAAAGACTGTAGAATATCTTACCTGACTTACATAAGGTACACTTAGTACAGAGAGAACAGTTCATGGTTACATAAAGACTGTAGAATATCTTACCTGACTTACATAAGGTACACTTAGTACAGAGAGAACAGTTCATGGTCACATAAAGACTGTAGAATATCTTACCTGACTTACATAAGGTACACTTAGTACAGAGAGAACAGTTCATGGTCACATAAAGGCTGTAGAATATCTTACCTGGCATACATAAGGTACACTTAGTACACAGAGAACAGTTCATGGTCACATAAAGGCTGTAGAATATCTTACCTGACGTACATAAGGTACACTTAGTACAGAGAGAACAGTTCATGATCATATAAAGACTGTAGAATATCTTACCTGACTTACATAAGGTACACTTAGTACAGAGAGAACAGTTCATGGTCACATAAAGGCTGTAGAATATCTTACCTGACTTACATAAGGTACACTTAGTACAGAGAGAACAGTTCATGGTTACATAAAGGCTGTAGAATATCTTACCTGGCATACATAAGGTACACTCTTGCCTGAGCATTCTTCATTTCAAGAAGTTGTTCAGTAAAACTCTCCAGGCCTGGCTCAAATTCTACCACAGGCTCCACCTTTCAAAACAAACAATAACATTTATCATTTCAACCAAGTTGTATGACACATTGCATTACAATGAGTGGGGGGAGGGGGTTTGGTTTATGAATGCTCTTAAATATGTATGTATCTTACCTGTACTTTCATTTCAACGTCGTCTTCCAGACTTTGAGATGTGGTCTGAAATCTGCCGAGGAGTGCTCTACCATCAGTATCAGAGCTATGAATAAAAATAACCTTCATGTAGTTGAAGTGCTTAAGAAGTTCTACCCACACATCTGCCTGGTGTGAGTATGGAGGCACCGTGCGCAGGAATGATACGTGGATGTTCTGTCAAGTCAAAATAACCAACGATTATTCTTTTCACAATATATTTTCAACTCAACTTCATATGATACAAGAGTTCTGTAACTCCAATGTCCAAACTACAGCTTCACATTCGTTGGAGTAATACATTGTGATGCCAACTGCACAGTACACATCAAAGGGTCCGGCTACATCACGCCACCTACCCGACAGATGGTGTGTGTGTGTGTGTGTCTGTGTCTGTATGTCTGTTTGTCTCTGTCTCTGTGTGTGTCTGTGCATGTGTATGTATGTGTTCATGTGTGTATGTGTTTGCGTGTGTGTGTATGTGCCTGTGTGTATGTGCGTGCGTGTGTGTGTATGAAAAGTGTTGAAGGTCAGGCTGCCTCATGACACTGTTTGTGAAGATAGATGTGACAATGAGGGAGGCATGACAAAGAGTTGTATGAGATTATTGGTAATGTGCCCAGCGATGGTGTATTTGTAGAGGTTCCAGAAAAGGTGAAGTTGGAGGTCTGTGTTGTGTCATACTCGCTATGGAAGGAGGCAAGGTGGTGGGAGTAGTTACAGACACAAGTCGTCACAGCAGCAGCACCGTTGTATGTGTGTGTGCGCGCGCGCCTGTGTGCGTGTGTGCGTGCTTGTATGCTTGCATGTGTGTCTGTGTCATTGAGAGAGATTGTCACATTAAAGTAAAGCTAGTGAAGCAGTTAATGAGTCTCAAGTGATTGTATCATCATCAGCTGTTCAAGACACAAAAAGTAGCGAGTCAAGATTATGAGAAGAAAACAGTTGTGAGCTGTAATATCATTAAAGACTGTAGACTGTATTAACATCAGTAAAAGAGAACTGTGTTTTTGTACGTTCAGTTAGAAGAAAATAAACTGACAGAAAAAGTAACTGGTCTGGACTTTTGTGATTTTGTCACAATATATGTAAAATTATTTATTTAACTCATTTCTTGTTGCAGAATGTTTTATTAATATAACTTCAACTTCATAATTATGTATTTAGTTACTTACTATGCATGAAACTATATTGAAAACTGTGAGGCAGCCAAATTCTCCATCTTACATATGCCGCCAGTGTTGGTTTTTGTCACTAAATTATACTAAATGCGAGTGTCACAGCAGCCATTTCCAAAGAATAAACTGACAGATATCTCATACTATTGTTTGTAAGCACTGACCAATGAATAGCCGTACAATAATGGCCAGCTCAGAACAAATGCTATTGCACGACTTATAAGTAGCTGACATGGACGAACAAGTCAGTCAGTTGTTTGAATAACTTGTGAAACAGAGAGAGAACTTCGTTACCATAGCAGCGTCAATGTTACAACACAACCGAACAGTTCTGAGTTGTAATACAGTTTTTGAAGAAACAAAGTGACACTAAAATTTACTGCACTTGTGATTTTCACACATTATATCGTTGCTTCTAAATTCAACTGACCAGCTATTACACTATACATTATGTTGTTGTTTTCTAGTGCCTTGCATCTGGCAATGAAGCCATTAGCATTCATGCTTTCCAATACTTTTGAACTGTAGTTTCTTCTGATCTTAATGCTTCACAGGTCTTCAAGTGGTACTATACATTATGTCTGTGTCAAGAAGCCATAGATGCTCATGTAGGTGTTCTCTGCATCACTGAGGCAAGCCAATAGGTCCATGTTATTAAGTGGATAAGTCATTTCTAAAACTGTTATTATTGTAGAAACCTTACTTCCCTCTATACAATAGATTTTGCTTGACTGTGATTGCAAAGCAATAAAACCCGAGAGAATTCATGTCAGCTCTTTTGAAAACTTAGTGCTTGCAGATGATAGTAAAAAGGTGTTGTGCTAAGGTATGGCAGTTTGTTTCAGACGTTAGATGTTACAAACTAAGTATATATTGGCTGCTATGTGAGAAGCAATATGGCTTGATCGTTTCAGTCTTTCTGTGCGTGCTCCTCTGTAACATTACATGCTTCAAAGCATTACCTTATCAGAGAATGCAGAGTCACGAGATGATATGCCTATCACTGGGATGTGATAGAACCCGCTGGTGTAGGACACTGCTGCAGGAGACAAGTCGCCCGTAAGAGGATGCGATACCACCACAGCATACACCTGAAACAGTCACATCAATGGAATAGGACACTGGTATAGGACACCAGTATACGACACTGGTATAGGACACTGGTATAGGACACAGGTATAGCAGACTGGTATAGGACACTGGTATAGCACACTGGTATAGCACACTGGTATAGCACACACTGGTATAGGTCACTGGTATAGGACACTGGTATAGCACACTGGTATAGCACACTGGTATAGGACACTGGTATAGGATACTGGTATAGGACACTGGTATAGCACACTGGTATAGGACACTGGTATAGCACACTGGTATAGCACATTGGTATAGCACACTGGTATAGGACACTGGTATAGGACACAGGTATAGCAGACTGGTATAGGACACTGGTATAGCACACTGGTATAGCACACTGGTATAGGACACTGGTATAGCACACTGGTATAGGACACTGGTATAGGACACTGGTATAGCACACTGGTATAGCACACTGGTATAGGACACTGGTATAGCACACTGGTATAGCACATTGGTATAGCACACTGGTATAGGACACTGGTATAGGATACTGGTATAGGACACTGGTATAGGACACTGGTAGGACACTGGTATGACACTGGTATAGGACACTGGTATAGGACCGGTATACGACACTGGTATAGGACACTGGTATAGGACACAGGTATAGCAGACTGGTATAGGACACTGTCCTGTAATCAACCTGAAGGTTGCAACTGCTGTTTTTTGAGGATACTCAGGAATTGCTGTGTGAATGTTTGGTAGTTCCCATCTTTTATTTTTTGATTTTTCATAGAAATATTTTGCAATAATTTTTTTGAATTCAGGATTGACTAGTCTTTTAGCTGCATAAAATGGTAGATTAACTATAGATTTTTGTACACTGCTGGTACCCTTTTTTGCAAGAAAATCAGCTTTTTCATTACCACTCAGTCCACAGTAAGCTGGTATCCATTGTCCTCTATGTGATCTGCAAGAGGAAATGGATCGAGACCACCTTCAAATATGCCCGGCCACTTCTAGTGTCCAATCCATCGGTGAAAAATATTGGAGAGCAAGAGGATTAATGACTTCATTGTCAGAAATCCAGCATTAGCTAACAACAACATATATATATATATATATATATATATATATATATATATATATATATATATATTATTTCAAATAAATGGTATATTTTAAAGAGGTCTACATTTTCATCAAATTATAGAATGCTGGAAATTCCTTACCCATCTAACTGCACTTCAAAAACACCTAGTCTTCCAATGGATACCGGCTCACTGTGGACTGAGTGGTAATGAGAAAGCTGATTTTCTTGCAAAAAAGGTGCTGGCAATGTGCAGAAATCTATAGTTAATCTACCATTTTATGCACCTAAAAGATTAGTCAACTCTGAATTTAAAAAAATTATTGCAAAATATTACTATGAAAAATCAAAGAATAAAAGATGGAACTACCAAACATTCAAACAGTGATTCCTGAATATCCTTGGAAAACAGCAGTTGCAACCTTCAGGTTGATTACAGGACATGATTGTCTGGCAAAACATTTAGCAGAACTGGGATATATTCTTCACCACTCTGTCCTCTATGTGATCTGCAAGAGGAAATGGAATGAGACCACCTTCAAATATGCCCGGCCACTTCTAGTGCCCTTCCCATCCATCAGTGAAAAATATTGGAGAGCAAGAGGATTAATGACTTCATTGTCAGAAATCCAGCATTAGCTAACAACATTTTCATCAATCTCTTAACGTTACTGGTTATAAAAGATTGTATTATATAACATGCTAGTTTTATAAAGCCATTAAGTCATTATACATGTTTTTACACTATACAAATGTATCTCCATTACATTTAAATTACTATAAAGTGTAATAATGTGACGCGAGCTGCACCACACAACAAAGAGTGGTAAGGGTCAGATTACCCCACTCCACTAGCACTGCATGTATCAAAGATGTCCAAGGTCAGGTTGTATCGTGCAAATGTTATGAATATGTGACAACAATCAGAGTGGCAGAACCAAAAGGGGTTCCCTAGATCATCTGGGAAATATCCAGTGGCCGGCTTATTTGTAAAGTTTGGGAAAGGATTATATTATGTCATTTCTGCTAAAGAGGTACAGTGGCAGGAATCAGTTTTAGTTCAGCTTTTAATGTGTGTGTGTGTGTGTGTGTGTGTGTGTGTGTGTGTGTGTGTGTGTGTGTGTGTGTGTCACCATGTCTTGGAGTAAGATAACAAAGCAGTTAATGAGTGTTGATTGATAATATCATCAAAGTCAGCTGCTTGAGAGTCAGAGAAAGTGAAGAAACACAGTGAAAGGAGTGAGTCAAGGTTATGAGAAGTAAACAGTTGTGAGGTGTAGTATCATGAAAGACTGTAGACTGTGTTAACATCAGTAAAAGAGCACTGTGTATTTGTGTAATTAGTGTATGACAGAGAGACAGAGAAAGTGAAGAAAGACAGTGAAAGGAGTGAGTCAAGGTTATGAGAAGTAAACAGTTGTGAGTTGTAATATCATGAAAGCCTGTAGACTGTGTTAACATCAGTAAAAGAGAACTGTGTATTTGTGTAATTAGTGTATGAGAGAGAGACAGAGAAAGTGAAGAGAGACAGTGAAAGGAGTGAGTCAAGGTTATGAAAAGTAAACAATTGTGAGTTGTAATATCATGAAAGACTGTAGACTGTATTAACATCAGTAAAAGAAAACTGTGTTGCTGTACATTCAGTTTTGCAAGAAAATAAAGCAAGAAAAAATAAATGGACTGGACTTTTGTCATTTTTGTCTAAATATGTTATCTTCTATTAAATATTTATTTATTGACTTCAGAGGTAGTTTAGTATTTTTCATAAACTTTATTTCTTCAGGTAACTTTTTATAAAGTTCTTTTCCCATGTTTGTTACACAGCATCTGTTTAATGTCCCTGTAAGTATAATATAATTATCATTATTTCTTCAATTATACAGATGTATAGCATCATTTTGTTGTTCTTGTTTTCCTGTAGAAAATGGTTGATGGTTTTGTTAATATTTATATGCATAGAGCAGTCGGTATGCCAAATTGTTAAAACATAACCTGAATATGTGTCTACTATTTAGGTTTCCTATTAATGATTAACCTCTCCTTTTTATAGTCTATGTCAATGACTTGCCACATATCCATGTGTGCTCATGATATGTCAATAGGAAGGATTAAGTCTAAAGGGCCCAAAGGCCATACACAATATAATACTTTAGGTACAACAACTTACATATAAATTTAAACAAGACTAGTTACTTTTGGTTTCAAAAGTCACAGAACAGATCCACTACAAACAGAGAGATAGCTATGGAAAACAGGGAATTAAAAGAAGTACATTGCAAACATTTTCTAGCAGTAGTCTTGAATAAAAATCTGATGTGGGATAAACACAAAGATTATATCTGTAATAAAGTAAGTTCAGGGTTACTTGTAATGAAAAAACAACACTTCTGTTGGGTGCTTGGACACTAAAGATGTTATCCTATGACTTAATGTATTCCTATTAATCATTTGGGATAACTGTGTGGGGACATTGTGCTAAAAAATATACTAATATTCCTTCACCAGAAAAGAGCATTAAGATTAATTTTAAAGATGAAGTAGTCACATTCTTGTGCGCAAGCCTTTAAAGACCTAAGCATTCTCACAGTATTGCACTTTACATATAAGAAGTTTATCAGGCAGGATGCAGGGTATGAACACCATGTTAGAGCAAATGCAAACTGTCGGATAATGTACAAAACTAAACCTGCTGCTGCAATTCTCTGTTTACTTGCAAATGTTAGCAACTTTAATACATTCAAGAAATAATTAAGGAAATGTTACCTAGAAGGGTACTACTATTCACTAGATGAATATCTTTGCTGATTATCGTTCAAGTAAATAACACTTTATAACACAAGTTGTAATAAAATAGCAAGTGATTTAACATTTGTAAATATGTTATTTTAAAATCTGTGTATATATTAGTGTGCTATTGTTTATGTATATATCGCTGAATGTGTGTACATTTGTTCAACTTGACAATGCTATGAAGTGTTTGTATTCTTTTTAAGCAGATAATAAATGAAATGAAAATGAAATCTAATTATTTTTTCTGCAAATGAAAAATATTTTTAATGTCCCTTGCTGTAATATTCCCCCATATACCTATTTCATATGCGAGTATTTGTGATGTATAAACCACTTATACATAGCAAACAGTCATTCTTGAAAGAAGGAAACACTAGGAATAATAAAAGTATGGCACTTACTGATTGGTTGATTAGATAGTTGCAGACGTTGAGTGCAGTTCTGATGGGATTGGGGTCCATCGAGATTGCAGTTGAATCATATGTTACACCTTTAGGAACATACTGGCCATTGAAGTTCAAATGCTGAAACAAAAACAAACAAGGCAACATTGCTTCTGTAAGGAACCAACAGTCTTAATGTGTTACACTCTTGAACAAACATTTATCACTTCATATTAATAGACATAAACATTATATTATTGTAAATGTTATTATGGGTATATGAGAATACAGGCTAGAAGTGGAATAATCTGTAACACTTTAATAGCAAACTTCTCTTATTGGGAATAACAAGAAAGTCTAATACCAAAAAGCTGAAAAGTTAACAGTTTTCTAGAAAAAAATACTTTTATCCAAAACATGTATGGTCACCTTGTTGAATTATTGTTGATTAAAGGTTCTTAATTTATGACTATGTTCATAGAAAATTGAATGAACAATAACTTTTTACTTTGGCATATGTCAATAAATACAACAGCTTTTGTGTAAATTGCATTATAAAACTCCACAATTTTTGCCATTTTTCATGGAATTTTCTCATGACTCATGCACCAGTGATAAAATATCTGAATCTGATAAATAACAAACATTACTTAAATTATCTTCCTTTCATTGAAGTTTGCCTCAAACAAGCAATTTTCAATAGTTTAACACATAGATTGGTGAACATCCCTCTTTCAGCAGAAGAATACAAAACAGAATATTACAAAATAATTGAAATAGCACAAAAAAAACGGCTTCCCCAAAGAATTAGTAGATTAAAAAGTAAAACGAGCAAAAAAGAAAAAATTATTAAAAGAAGCTACAACTCTCACAGCAGCAAAAACAAAAATGACATTAAAAAAATTCACATATCATCCATGGGCCTTTGATAAATTTAAAAAGGTGTTCAAGGAATACAACATTCAGCTAGCAGCAGTAAACCATTACTCCATAAAAAAACCTGCTACTTTCAAACATCAAAGATGCTATTCCACCTAACAAAAAATCTGGCATATACCAAATTGAATGCAGTGATTGTAATGAAGTATACATAGGAAAAACTAAAAGAAATTTAGAAATTAGATCCAAGGAACACGTTAGGAACATCAAAAGTAAACAATTAGAAAAATCAGCAGTTGCATTTCACTTTTGGACAAAATATCTTGAAATAAAGCTAGAACCGAAACTTCTCAAACACATAACCGGAAAACAAGAACTGTTCACATGGGAACAAATCTTCATTTTAAAAAATAGAAACCGAGTATTTAATTTCGACATTCCTCAGAGAGATATTTTCAGCAAGTTCCTTGAACCATTACCAGAAGAAACATCAGAAGAAGCATTGCCATCCGCACTATGAAACACCATGGAAACCCAGTTATTGACCGGTTGATAATGGAGGAAAGTTAACCTTCGAAACACATTCCGGAAAATTATATTGTACATAAGTGTTGATTAGTGTTATTAATTCACTCATCTTTTAAATTAAATTACTTAAATTGTTTTTATAGAGCATTAGAATAGTTCATTGAGCTGCCAGTAGAAGCAGATTACTCAAACAACAAGTTGTGCCACATCACCACACACTCTCACCTTTAAGGGTGATTATCTAGTTAAAGGTGCATTTAATTTTAAAAAATCTATTGGAAGTTTTTGTTAATTTAGATCCACTCTCCAGTATAGGTACTTTAAAGACTGGCTCACAACAGTAAAGATAACCAGAATGGCAAAGTTGAAATACATATATTCAAATGCACTCTTCTTACTCGTTCGCAGGACTCATTGTTTGTGAAGACTTGGTTAAACTTAACTTCATGTTCCTGTAACTGGGCATGGCATGTTACATTAATATTGTGTGTATTAGACAAACTATTCAAGGTGGCCATGCCATCAAACAGCACCTAGAACTCTCTCAGCTCTGTCATTAGTCAGAGAGATTAGAAACATTACTATATCAACCTCCATATTCTGGAGTCTTGCCGTTCTCGTTGAGTGATATGTAGCTTCTTGTTGGCATTGCCATTATGGTTACCATTGCTGAGTGGTTGTGAAGCAGCATTATGTAATACTCAAATGTTTTAAGATATCGTCAACATGTAATGGTTTTGAAATTCTATACATCACCATAAAACAAAAAATTACAACTTTTCATTTGAGAAAAGTATTAACATTGGAAAATACAAAGAAATAACAAGAAATATCAGAAATGGTTAATTTCATACAAATAGCTTTATTCAACATAAATTGTGTTTAATTTTCTTATCTAGTAGTATTTTGTGTATCCCTTACAGTTTATAATTACAAAAAAGTCATTTAGAATGCACCTAGGTTCAGAGAATACTCACAGAAATTTGAACATATTGTGGCAGCTGCTTCACTCCACTATGTTCCAGACAATGCACGGTAACAACGCAGGCTGATGCCAAACATTTCAACAAACTTTGAATGCTACATTTTTGCAACAAGTTTCACGAAATGTTGTTCACTACCTAATTCTCAGGTATATAATCAAGTCTGCACAGAGAAAGAAGTCAGTGTTGGGTTGGTTTTAGACAGTAGTTCGTCAGTATTTGCAAACTTTGCATCAAGGTTATAATAGAATGTGAGTTACAAGGTTACCACATATTTTCAACTGTGTGAAAAGAGAACTGTGTTTTGTGATCCCGTGTTACACTGGTGTCAGGAGTGCAATGTAAAGACCATGATGGAGGAAATTCTTCAACAATTCTCAAAATTGTACAAAATGAGGTGTGCAAAAGCAGTTAAGCCAAAAAGTATGGAAAATAAGTTCTCCACAGCCTTTGATATTATTTTTTGTGCTTTACCCATTGTCTAATTGGTTAAGTCACATCAGTTGTCATAGTACAGTAACATGAGCGTGCAAAGTGAGTTATGTCGTGAAGCCATGAAGAGTGTGTGTGTCTGTGTGTGTGAGCGTGCGTGTAAAGATGATTAAGTCTCACATTTTTCACTTATTTTACACCATCAAACTGGCAGTGCATAATTAGTTACATAATGATAGAGCTGACTAAACTTATTGTACACTAAAAGTATAAATGATTTACCCAACTTTACACTACATCTATCTGGTGATAGAGCATCTAGTTTTTATTACACTAATGTAAACAATGAGTAATTCAAAGCAAGTAACACTGCTTATCAACAATACAGATGAGAAAAATAAATTATTACAACTCTGTATGTTATTTCAGTAAAAACAGAGAAACCATTTACCATCTCGTGTCACTCTAACTACTCGTATGAACAATACTTAAATGCTGTTCCTGGTTTACATGTTATAAGAGGATTGACAAATTTATTTTATATCATCTTTGACTACAAAGAAGCCAAAAGTTGACACTCACGTGCCAGACATGTGATAAATTTAAGATGCAGATAGACATTTCTGAAGTTGAGTTCAAGAGTAAACAGTGCACCAAGAAAAGGTTGACTTGGCAAATCCTCTCAAGAAATGACTCTACAAGGAAAAGCCTAACATTCGACTTACAACAATGCTTGCCAACTTCAGTAGTCAATGGCTCAATTGCCTTGTATAAAAGACAGCTATGGAGCTGAAAAGTTTCTCGACTTCAAAAACAAGTCTCAGAAATACATGAACTTTCAAATTCATAATTTGGCTTTAGAAAGGGACATTCCACAGAACTGCAGCTTTGAGATTAACTGATGACGCAACTGAGCAATTTAACAATGGGGCTTCAACGTTGCTGATATTTTTGGACGTAGAAGCCGCGTTTGACACAATGGCCTTATTTATAAACTGCACCACAATTACCCAGCCCTTCAAAATTACCCGTATTTGCTGCACAATTTCCTAGAAAATGAGCGATTTTACGTCCAAACGAGAAACTCCTCCTCCAGGGAGCGAGTAATGCGGGCTGGCTGGCGTCCCACAAGGGGCAATCATGTCGCCTTTTCTGTATATATTACTTGCCAATGTTTTTCCAGTTGACGCCAGATGCAAGGTCGTCATGTATGCTGACGACACTGCAATATACAACCACCACAGAAATCCACGTTTCGGCCTTACAGAAATGCAAAGATACACAACTTCCTCTCATGGCTCCATGATTGGAAAATCAAAATTAATCATAATAAATGCCAGCTAATAAATTTTTCAAAGCAGCATCATACTTTGGCAATGGACCTAAAGGTCACTGGTCAAATATTGCACTGTCGCCAGCATGTTAAATACCTCAGCGTTACCATGGACTGAACAATGTGCTGGTCCACCCATATAAAAAATAGCACCAACAGAAACAGACAGCAACTAAGTTATGCACCCCCATCTTCCGCAGCAAACAGCTGAAACTCAAATCCAAGCTGATTCTATACAGATCATTTATTCTTTCGGTGGTCCTGTATACATGTGTGACCTGGGCCAATGCCTCCAAAACTGCCCTCAAACAAATTCAAACCCTCCAAAACCTCTCCCTTAGAAAAATACTCTTTGTTCCACTCCGAAACATTAACCAAACCCTTCACCTCATAACCCAGATCCCATCCATCCCAGAGGCAATTACAAAACAAGTCAAGGCAAAACGGATACGCATTAGAAACCACAATAACTACGTGATCGCCAACATTGGCAAAGGCGAGCCGAAGCACTGCAAGCACGCAAGAATCAAAATGTTTTAGATGCGGCACAGCTTGACGACTAATGCGTGTCCATGCAATCTCGCTCTTAGGTCACACACACCTTATGGCAGAGGTCCTTGCCTCAGAAAACACCCAGGAGCTACACCCTGCCCGTGCAGGAAAACAGTGGGAAAATGTAAATATTGTAAATAGTGCAGTGTGCGAGGTGGGACGCATATTTCTGGTGTGGCCAGTGAACGTGTGTGTGTAAGCGTGTGAATGTGAGTATATGGGTGAGTGCGTGCGTGTATGTGTGTATATAGATGTATATAAGGGAAAAAAAACCAACAAAAAAAAAAAATGGAATAGGCACCAAAAGACTAACGAAAACTATTCTTGGTGGCCTAAAGATGGCCACCGTATGGGTTTTTGGTGAAACACAAAACTATAAGCTTGCAAAAAAAAATGTAAATAAATGTAAATCTATAGCCTGTAAGCTGGGCCCCTTGTACCGGCACCAGGCCAAAATTATGAATAAAGAAAACTTGAAACTTGAATTGGATGCCAGGTTTTGTTCAGTTTGAGGACTTCTTTTCTGTTGATGTTTATCTGTTTGTAGTTGCTTATTGCTTCACATTGTAGTCTGGTGTAATGGAGTTGCATTGAAGAAAACATCATCACCTCCTTGTATTGGATTATTCTGTCTGTGGCCATGAAAGCTTATGATTACTCAAATCAAAAGATGTTTACAAAAAAGAAATGTTTTGTGGGTGGAGAAATGGAAAATGTGTTAGTTTACGAGAATAACGATTTCAGGTTTTCTTACAGGCACATTAGGCAAATTTATGTTGAGCAGGTGATGATGGCATTACTGTCTTGTTGCATTGGCATTACTGTATGTCATTCATTTCCTGGCTCTGGTGTCAGGAGAGAGTAATTTTGCACAATTTATGCCATCATAATAAACCATTTTAATTGTAGGATTACAGGAACATATTTTATGCCTTTTTTTCCAAAATGGTAGTTACTTTCTGGACACACCCTTCTAAATGCATTATAAACCTTATGTGTGTTAGAATCTGTTCTATATGTAAATTGGTATCTAATGTGTGTTGCTGGTACTTACTGAGATGGTTTCCTTGAAGAACATCTGGCTCTCCATGCTGCTCAGAACTCCCCCTATGTTGAAGTACGTGGGGTTGTTCCTTCTGGACTCGGACATGAGATACGAGGGGAGTGTCAGGAAACATAGCGTCACAAGCACAATAAGTAGTGACGTCCCCATCTTTCACTTCATTTCCTGCAACCTACATGCAATTTCATAACAAAAATAATATCCTGCACTTATGTAGGCATAAATTCTCTTTACTTTCTCTACCTCGTACAGTCCAGTGCATGGAAATGTGCCGATTTGAGGAACAGTTGGCACCACAAACCCCTCTTGCTTACCCTCTGTTCCACAATGTTGGAGGTGAACCAGAGACCCAGACTGTTTTACATGCATTCAAAATGAGTCTTAGCTTAATTTGATTACATTATCAGTGGCTGTTGAGGATAGGAACAAAAGCTAGATTGTTAATCCTTTTCAAATAATGAAAAATACTCAGTTTTAAAAAGTTTTTAGGGGGAAGGGGATGAGAAATATAGCAAATTTATCTGTTTTATTAGGGGAATTTGCAAATGATTTACAATAATAGTGTTTTATGCCTTATTTATTAATAAAATGATTCAAGTATATGGGATGTCTCAATATGCTCGTCACCAGTGTCAATACACTACTGCCCCCTTCCTAGGAACTTCATTATTGCATCAGGGAACCATTGTTTGGGGGTACTACTCATTGACAACTGCCTGTAGTTCCTTATTGTTGCTCAAATTTTACCTGGCACCATGTCCTTCATGTTATCAAACAAAGACTTTAATCTCAGGTGTATGGTAGTGATTCATCACCAGTTTCTGGACCTTCATTCTCCATTTCCAGTAGTCTACAACTGAGGCACCTAGTATCAAACGACACCAAATCCATTTGTTGGATAGTTGCAAAAAGCTACCCAGAATAATCTGCTATCCAAAGTAACAACTTTAATGTTAAAATGTTACATGAGTCATTTAACATTAAATTTTACAACATGAAATACTTCTGGAATATGGTTTTTTTTAATATTTTAGAAATAAATTTAAGGAAAATTGGATGTGGTGGGCTTTGTTACCAAAATTGGGATTTAGTGGTTTTTAAAACTATAGGATTGAAAACTTGATGTTTTGTATAACACTAAACAAGGTTCTGTTATTCACCTAATGTAAAAATAACTTTTTGATGAATTTAGTTATCTGAAAAGTTAGTTTTAATTCCCAATAAAAGCAGGTGTTGTTTCATTACAGTACAAATCAAGAAGTATTATTAAAAATATGACTTAGATTTTTAAACTTTTCTTTCATTTTTACATTACATTTGTGTCTATTTTTCCTCTTGAACTACTTCGTCTTCATTTTCTTCAATCTCAGGTTCTAAATATTCTTTGTTTTCAAAAGCAGGATAAAATTTGACCAGTTCATTGTTGCTCCATTCTATACAGTGTGGCAGTAATTTTAGGTCACACCCCTAATTCACCATTTTCTGTTATATTTAATTTTATTATACAATATTTTAAGAATTGTTAAGAATGAATTTTAAATTATATATATGTTAGGTAAAACAGCTCTCATTTATACTTAAGTATGCTGTGGATGAACAGCATGGCAATGTGCGGATATTACAGCTCCTGTGGTTCAAACAAATGATGAACCCAGACTGTTACAAAAATGTTCACTGAACGACGAAAAACAACGGTTAGCAACAGGGATTAAAGTATAGAGAAGAACAATTAATATGGTTAAAGAATACATGTAATAAGAGAACGAGAGCTTTTCTATCTAATTTAGTTAAAGATCAATGTACCGAATCGTTATTAATAAAATATTATTGAAGAGAATAAAAATGATCTACGAAACTAAGTAGTGTTAATACTAGATGCAATATTAACCGGGCTTGTGGGCCGTGGTCTATTGGGTTCCTTCTTCTTCCCAAACGTTTCGTCTGCGACTACGGCAGACATCTTCAGTGGCGGCGAGGTCGAAGTTTCCTAGTGGAGATCTCAGCACCGACTGCGCTGGTCACCACCAGAGGTGCGGTATTTATGTCGGCGGCTGGAGGGGAAGTACGTTGTGATAGGTCCGGGTGGCCAGTGGGCTGGACTTGTACCAGTGGAGTGCTACAAGGAGCTGGCATCTGATAGAACTTTGATAAGTAGTGTTATTTCCAAACGACTTCCCTGCACCCACAAGTCTCATCGGATAATAGCCGACTAAGCCGAGCCGAGCGAAGAAGGTGGAAGAGAGATTTAATGCAACTGCCGCAACAGTACAGGCTGGACTTAATGAATATATAACTTAAATTGTCTCAGACAGCTTGAGCAGCTTCATGAATTGGTGGTAGGTAATTCTTGGTTATATAACTGATCTGGTATGGACAGAGCATGCAGTTTAAGTCAGATAAGTTTCAGTGAGTGAGTCGTGTCAAAGATGCAATACAATAAAACAGCTATGAGCTGTGGTTCAGTTTTACAGGAAATAAAGTGACATAAAAAGTAAATGAATTTGTCATTTGTTACATATATTTAACATATTTTCATGACAAATTAAATGTAAGAGATACACAAAATATTACTACATAAAAAATATAGATCTCATTAAAACATACAATTTATGCCAAATACGTTTTGTTTTTCTGGAGTTGAGCATTTCCAAAATTTCTTTTAGTCATTACTTATTTATGCCACCAAACTACGCCAGCAGTGGGTTTGTTGGCATAAATAATAATTACCATCTAAAGGTTACTTAAACCCAGGACAAAGTACTTACTATATTGTAAGTCACCCTTGGGGTATTTATCTCTGATGTGAGATTCCCTTGTGGTCTACCGGGAAAGTATGAATCAGTTGGGGAATTTGTCATTCTGGCAAGTTGGCCATGGTAGATTAGTGGTAGGAGCAGCTGCTCGATAAGCGGAAGATCTGTGGTTCAAATCCCAGCTATAGCATTAAATTTTTCAGTCCTGATTCCACCTCTTTCTTTTACAGGTTTGAATTATCAAATACTTATGACATTCTTCAATGGTAAGTTATTTAGTTTTTATATTGTGTTCATATAAAGAGAATGCAATTTCAAGGTCATCACACAGCGACCAGTTTTAAAACATTTGACTATCACTTAAGTCTACTGTATTCTCATATTCACATGGTATCTATAAGGAAATTAACAACAGGATAAATTTTGTAAATGTTTATCTTGACTAACATGAAGTAGATGAGAATAAGTGTTTGTAAGAATGGTTTGTTACTGCTGCTGTAGCGCATGTGCCTCTAGCACAGGAGACTTGTGTTCAAACCTCAGTACCAGCATGGGATTTTCCCTGCTGGGAGGTCTGGTCCAAGTGCACTCAGCCTTTTTAGGTCCTTGAGGTGTCAACTGAGGACTTACTTGTTTGAAAAGTAGCAGCCTTTGGTCGTGAAGACCGCATAACCGGTTGGGAGGGATCAGAGTGGTGACCATGGCTCACCTCCACTACTGCATCCCACTCATGACGCCTGTGGTGGTTAGAGTGGTCAGGAAGTACACCTGGTCCAGATGCATAAGCGTCGGCAAACTTTTTTCCAGGGGGGGGGGGGCCACATTTTGGAAGTTTGCAATCAGATAATATTAATTGATCATTTTATTGTCAAAATTTATATTTGTTGCAGTTAACCGTATTGATTTGTGCTAAATAACAATTGTTCTAAATTAAAATAATAGTTTAATAGTCCGTAATTGATTGCAAATTAAGTTCACCAACTTCCAAGGGGGGGCCACGGTCCCCCCTTGCCCCCCGTTCGCGACGCCCATGTCCAGATGGGCTGTTGTGTGTTGTAGCCATGTGAGTGTAACACATCAGATTACAACCTCAAATTAGGAGAATTGTTAAGGAGAAATGGATGTGCTTTTAGTCAGTTGTTTGGCTGCAGCTGCAGAAAGTAGTGCTACTGTATACCTTCCCTATCATTTATTACTAGCTATACAAACTATTATTATGAAATTTCATTTTACTGGAGATGAACCTTTACAAAAACAGCTACATAATAGAGGGTGGGCACAAAGTCCCATCACACCAATGAATTAGCACTTTATGATGCAATTGCAATTTGGAAGTTCAAGAGCACAAGAAGGCATGGAGGCCACGGCGTAGCCGAGTGGTTAGACCATTCGCTTCTCACCAAAGCGGCCTGGGTTTGATCCCAGGCAACTGAATGTGGGATTTGTGGTGGACAAAGGGCATTGGGGTGGGTATCCTCCGGGTTTTCCGGCTCTCCCCACCATCTCATTTCACCGATGCTCCATCTTCATTCCATGTATCATCAGTGTCACCACCTGTGGTGCCATAGTAGTAAAAGCAGACATTAAACACTACAAAAAATATCTGATGTGTTACACTCACACGACTTTCTCTACTCTTGTACTAACCATTCTTATAAACTCTTATTCCTATATCTTCTTCGTGTTAGTTGAGATAAACATTTGTACAAATTATCTTATTGCTTATGTCTTTGTAGGTGCAAAGGGAAAGTTAGAATACAGAAGGCTTTGAGCGATAGTCAAATCTTTTAAAGTCTTGAGATTCATTCTCTTTGCACACATAACATAAAATCTGATGTGCTGCACTCACATGACTTTCTCTACTCTTGTACTAACTATTTGTACAAATTCTTATTCCTATATCTTCTTCGTGTTAGTTGAGATAAACATTTGTACAAATTATCTTATTGCTTATTTCCTTGTAGGTGCAAGGAGAAAGTTAGAATACAGAAGGCTTTGAGCGATAGTCAAATCTTTTAAAGCTTTGAGATTCTGTTCTCTTTGCACGCTTAACATATAAAAAAATTAACAACGATGATCCATTTCATGAAAGTTCCAAGTTTTCCGAAACTCGCACACATAACAAGGAATATCTCCGAAATGGTTCACCCTACAAGAAAATTCATTGAGACATACATTGAGTATTTTAGCAAGATCTACATTTTTTGTTATAGTATGATTTGGTCTATCTCTAACGGTTTACCAGTTATGCAAAAGTCATCCAGAGTAAATACGACTACAGGGGCTATAGCCAGAAAATTCAAGATATACATTTCATTTGTCATAAAAATATCTCAAACATGTGACATTTTGATCAAAATTGTTAGAGCCATTTTCAAGAATATCAAAATGTTTGGAAAATTTTCCATGTAAAGGGTAGTTTAGGGTGGGGTTGTTTTCTTCACAATCTTCGTGTCACATCCTTGAAAGACATTAAACTTAAATACCAACTTTGGTTTTTAACCGACTTTTCGTTTTTGAGTTATGCTGTCCACAGACTGACAGACTGACACACACACAGACACACACACGGACCTTTTTCTAAAAATGCTTTTTTTGGACTGGTCACCTTAAAGCTCTGACCTAACGACATGTGACAATCTGCTCTGGAGATTCATCAAGAATAACGTTATAACATGACTGATAAACTGAAAGACATTACTGCAGCAATTTCCCAAAGAACCTGATGATGGACTCTCTTGTGTTTTGAGAACAATAGCTCCTATACTGATGTTTTAAACATTTACAGTAAAGAAATGCACATTAAAGCAAACATACATAATGCACTATCTGTAACATGTGTAGTTATTAACAAAGGCTCAATATTTAATTAATACTTTAAAGGGGTGATGGGACTTTGTGATAAAGGAAGTGATAGTCAAATGTTTAACAACTGGGGTACAAAGTAGATCTACCTCCCTGTGGTGCACCCTGGAACACTTTGTGGCTAAATGATCTACAATATTGGTAATACTGATATGTCTAAGTATCAAACAACATCTTATTCTTTTCAGTACGACAGCAAATCCCTGGAGCTATTACAGTAGAATACAGGAGGTTTAAAACAGAGCTTCAAACTACTGACAAGGTATAACATGGGCATGAGACACTGCCCTACTATCAATTTAAAGGATATACTGTGTATCTGTCAGGCAGGTAGTGGGCGGTATTCTCGTAGGAGTACACAACAACATCACCTCTCAGTTTACAAGTAAAAATCTCATGTGTTGCACTCACATGACTTTCACTACTCTTGTACTAACCATTCTTACAAACTCTTATTCCTATATCTTCTTCATGTTAGTTAAGATAAACATTTGTACAAATTACCTTACTGTTTATTTCCTTGTAGGTACAAGGGGAATATTAGAATACAGTAGCCTTTGTGCGATAGTCAAATCTTTTAAAGCTTTCAAATTGTGTTCTCTTTGCATGGCTAAGATATAAAAACTGATAATGATCTTCCATTTGTGAAAAGTGTAAGTATTCTAAAACTCACACAAAAAACAAGGAATATCTCCAAAATGGTTTACTACACAAAAAAATTTATTTGGACATAAAATCTACATTTTTTGTCTGCATTTTTTGTAAGGGCTGGAGTCATGTGTCACCTCTTTTCCTAATACAAATCTTTAAGTTATGGAACTACAAACTTTAAAGGAGAAATTGAAGCAATTCGAATAGCCCTACAAAATCTCTTGTACAGAATTTCACATTTTCAGCAAGCAGTTATTCTCTCAGATTCCAGGGCAGCAATTATAGCAATTACTTCGAAGTTGTCACCAAAAAACCAAACAATTATAGAATGTTGGAAAATCCTTACCCATGTAACAGCACTTCAAAAACACCTAGTCATCCAATGGATACCAGCTCACTGTGGACTGAGTGGTAATGAGAAAGCTGATTTTCTTGCAAAAAAGGGTACCAGTGGTGTACAAAAATCTATAGTTAATCTACCATTTTATGCAGCTAAAAGATTAGTCAACTCTGAATTTAAAAAAATTATTGCAAAATATTACTATGAAAAATCAAAGAATAAAAGATGGGAACTACCAAACATTCAAACAGTAATTTCTGAGTATCCTCAAAAAACAGCAGTTGCAACCTTCAGGTTGATTACAGGACATGATTGTCTGGCAAAACATTTAAACAGAATTGGGATATATTCTTCACCACTCTGTCCTCTATGTGATCTGCAAGAGGAAATGGACCGAGAACACCTTCAAATATGCCCGGCCACTTCTAGTGCCCTTCCCATACATCAGTGAACTGTCCTCTATGTGATCTGCAAGAGGAAATGGATCAAGACCACCTTCAAATATGCCCGGCCACTTCTAGCACCCTTCCCATCCATCAGTGAACTGTCCTCTATGTGATCTGCAAGAGGAAATGGACCAAGACCACCTTCAAATATGCCCGGTCACTTCTAGTGCCCTTCCCATACATCAGTGAACTGTCCTCTATGTGATCTGCAAGAGGAAATGGACCGAGAACACCTTAAAATATGCCCGGCCACTTCTAGTGCCCTTCCCATACATCAGTGAACTGTCCTCTATGTGATCTGCAAGAGGAAATGGACCGAGAACACCTTAAAATATGCCCGGCCACTTCTAGTGCCCTTCCCATACATCAGTGAACTGTCCTCTATGTGATCTGCAAGAGGAAATGGACCGAGACCACCTTCAAATATGCCCGGCCACTTCTAGTGCCCTTCCCATACATCAGTGAACTGTCCTCTATGTGATCTGCAAGAGGAAATGGATCAAGACCACCTTCAAATATGCCCGGCCACTTCTAGTGCCCTTCCCATACATCAGTGAACTGTCCTCTATGTGATCTGCAAGAGGAAATGGACCGAGACCACCTTCAAATATGCCCGGCCACTTCTAGTGCCCTTCCCATACATCAGTGAACTGTCCTCTATGTGATCTGCAAGAGGAAATGGATCGAGACCACCTTCAAATATGCCCGGCCACTTCTAGTGCCCTTCCCATACATCAGTGAACTGTCCTCTATGTGATCTGCAAGAGGAAATGGACCGAGAACACCTTAAAATATGCCCGGCCACTTCTAGTGCCCTTCCCATACATCAGTGAACTGTCCTCTATGTGATCTGCAAGAGGAAATGGACCGAGAACACCTTAAAATATGCCCGGCCACTTCTAGTGCCCTTCCCATACATCAGTGAACTGTCCTCTATGTGATCTGCAAGAGGAAATGGACCGAGAACACCTTAAAATATGCCCGGTCACTTCTAGTGCCCTTCCCATACATCAGTGAAAAATATTGGAGAGCAAGAGGATTAATGACTTCATTGTCAGAAATCCAGCATTAGCTAACAACAACAATATCACATTAATTATATATTTGAAAAAGGTAATTTTTGTGTAGTGCATCTGCATCAGTCAGGTAACATTTACCGTTAAACACAACTTCTTAAGAATATAGACGACTTTTGGGACTATTACCAGAAAACTCAAGATAAATGTTTCATTTATGACAAAAATATCACACACACAATAATTTAATCAAAATCCTCATTGTTATTTTTTAGACAAATCTAATTTTTTTTTAAAAAAAAATTGTGCATGCAAAGTGTATTTGAGATTTTGTTGAAGATGTTGAGCTTACATTAGTGGAAAATGGTGCACTTAGATAGCAACTTGAGTAGGTATTTGCAAATGACAATATGACTACTAACCTGTACTTACTGAGACACAGTGACCCACTCACTGTGCACAAGCAACTTGGCACCTCCCCAACTCTGTCTCTCTCTGTCTCTATGAGTTAATCATGATCACCATGGCAACAGTCTGATCTGGACCACTATTGATCCACAGCTTCCCAAGCTACATCCCCTTTAACTTCAAACTACCCAGCAAATTCATTGTTAGTTGACAGCCACATGTACAAAAATCGCATTTCAATAAAAAGTAGGTAAGTGTGATTGGTGCATTCCGTAGGTACCTACATTTTCACGGTAACACAAGGTTCACATGTGGGAGCTCCCGGCTTTTCACCGTCTTTTCTTAATACCTTTTTTTAAAATATTTGTACTCTTTTTCACAGTTTTCACTTAAAAGTAGGTACAGTATAAACCCGAAATAGCGCGGTCCGAAACGCCGTTTTTTTCTTCCTTTTTCTTTTTTCTTTTTTTTTTAAATTGACGTCCTCCAACGTAATGTCATATTGGACGGTGAATGATACTCAAATGAGCCCGAGATCCATGGAGCTTTAAGTTACCCGGCATTCGTCTTCTCAGGATAAGGGAAAACCTCGGGAAAAAATCTTACCCGGATAACTTACCCTAAGCGAGATTCGAACTCGCGACCTCTGCGCTACAGAGGTGGGCCCAAAACGCCGTGCATTCGGATTTAACGCGTCCCTACTTTTTATTATTTTTTAAAGTTGAGTTGGTTCAACATTGCCTTGAAAGAGCGGTAGTGGAGTATACTTTTCGCTCCCCTAACGTGGACATTGATCGAACTTAAATATAAAGTTTGATATTTAACTTCCTTTGCCGTTTCCTCCTCGTGTGTGGCGGTGCTGGTCGGATTGCTGCGCAGTTATTTCCCACAAAACACTAACGATGTTGTGTATGTTTAGGATAGGTAGGTACTTTCATAGCAAATGAGTAGAATACTACGGTAAGAACTAGTGCCCGGGTTTTAATGACTAGTCCTGAACCTGAGGACCAATTTTACAATTTAGGTAATGTAATATAGGAAAATGAATTTTTTTGCTGATATGTAGTCATATATACACCTTTTTTACGAATAGGTCACAGTGTCAACGCGAAGTGATATTTTGGCCAACTTTTGCTAGACGATATTTTGGCCAAGTTTTGCCATAATAGACGATATTTTAGCCAACTTTTTCCACAATAAATAATATTTCAGCCAACGTTTGCCATAATAGGTAATATTTCGGCCAACTTTTGCCATAATAGACGTTATTTTGGCCAACTTTTGCTAGACGATATTTTGGCCAAGTTTTGCCATAATAGACGATATTTTAGCCAACTTTTTCCACAATAAATAATATTTCAGCCAACGTTTGCCATAATAGGTAATATTTCGGCCAACTTTTGCCATAATAGACGTTATTTTGGCCAACTTTTGCTAGACGATATTTTGGCCAAGTTTTGCCATAATAGACGATATTTTAGCCAACTTTTTCCACAATAAATAATATTTCAGCCAACGTTTGCCATAATAGGTAATATTTCGGCCAACTTTTGCCATAATAGACGTTATTTTGGCCAACTTTTGTTAGACGATATTTTGGCCAAGTTTTGCCATAATAGACGATATTTTAGCCAACTTTTTCCACAATAAATAATATTTCAGCCAACGTTTGCCATAATAGACGTTATTTTGGCCAACTTTTGTTAGACGATATTTTGGCCAACTTTTGCTAGACGATATTTTAGCCAACTTTTTCCACAATAAATAATATTTCAGCCAACGTTTGCCATAATAGACGTTATTTTGGCCAACTTTTGTTAGACGTTATTTTGGCCAACTTTTGCTAGACGATATTTTGGCCAACTTTTGCTAGACGATATTTTAGCCAACTTTTTCCACAATAAATAATATTTCAGCCAACGTTTGCCATAATAGACGTTATTTTGGCCAACTTTTGTTAGACGATATTTTGGCCAAGTTTTGCCATAATAGACGATATTTTAGCCAACTTTTTCCACAATAAATAATATTTCAGCCAACGTTTGCCATAATAGACGTTATTTTGGCCAACTTTTGCTAGACGATATTTTGGCCAACTTGTGCCATAATAGACGATACTTTGGCCAAGTTTTGCCATAATAGACGATATTTCGGCCAATTTTTGCTAGACGATATTTTGGCCAACTTGTGCCATAATAGACGATATTTTGGTCAAGTTTTGCCATCATAGGCGATATTTCGGCCAATTTTTGCTAGACGATATTTTGGCCAACTTGTGGCATAATAGACGATAGTAGTATTCAAGTTAAACATATTCCAAGATTGCGACTCGAAAACTGTAAACCATAACTACAGTTCATGTGAATTTATAGCATTTCTGACCGTTTAGAGGATATTTCAATTTTTTTTTAAAATCATATTTGTGACGTCCTATAGGATGTAAAAATCGCAAGTTGAAAACAATTTTTGTGGCACGTAAAGTACACATTACATGATATGCACTAGGAATAAAGGCGGCTGCACAATTGACAAATATCCAATGACGTCACGGTCACATGGTTTCTAGCCAGCCACACGTAGTCTGTTTCAGAACATGTGTGTGAGAATATCGCTACAGCTTTACAGTGAAATTGAGCAAAAAGTCCACTGCGTTGTGTGATAGTTCATTAACACTTCTGAAGATGACCGAAGACAAAAAATGTTGCGTTATTCACAGTAAAGCCAAGGAAATGGTTATAATGTGTACAAATACTTCCTGAGCAGCAACTGCCACGTGCTTGCTAATACCCCCTTAGCCCTTCCCCCACCGCAATGCAGCACTTCCCCTCTTTCCCCTACATGCACGTTACCCACCATCGTTCCTCGCGGCTACTCTAATCTCATCTGGTCGACCGCTGGTTTATACAGCACATTGCGCTGTCTATATGACGTCACCCATTTCTCTTATCTTTTACAGGTGGCCACGTTAATGCTCATTTACGTAGCTATAGTCGAGAACTACATCTGAGGATTTGCTTGCCACTCGCCTCTCTACTTCAGTTCACAGTTGTCCTTATTTCTGTAGGATTTCTAGCTTCGTGAATTGAAGTTGTTGCAAAATTACTCCACTTTTATTTAATTGCGAAAAATGTCATCACTATGGTAGTTAGAAGCATCTATTTTAGTAAACGGGAATATGGGAATACAGTACGCTTTGAGCGATAGTCGAATCTTTCAAAGCTTTGAAATTCCGTTCTCTTTGCACGGCTAACATAAAAAAATGAATAGCGATGTTCCATTTGACAGAAGTATAACATTTCCAAAACTTACACAAATAACAAAAGTCATCAAGAGCAAACAAGATTACATGGACATTTTTTCCAATGTAAAGGGTAGTTTAGGCTGGAAGAATTTTCTTCAAAATCTCCGTGTCGCATCCTTGAAGGATATTAAACTTAAATACCTACTTTGGTTTTTAGCCGACGTTTCGTTTATGAGTTATGCTGTCCACAGATTGACACACAGACTGAAACACACGGACCATTCTCTAAAAATGCTTTTTTCGGATTCAGGGGGCCTCAAAACATATTTCCGGTGAAATCTTGGCATCGAATTTTTGGATGGAATACAATGCTTCCTCTGCTTTACGTAGTAGAGAAAATAAAAAGGGGGCTAAAAGTTACATAAATAACTATAGACCCATATCGATTCTACCAGCATTGTCTAAAATTTTCGAGCGGATTATATATAATCGCATAACAAAATATTTATGTTTAACTTAATTCCCAAGCAACCTTGTTGAAATGATTATTGGAAACATTGAATCAGATACATACACCGCTGCTGTTCTATTACAAAAGCTTTTAACTGCGTGGACACAAACAAATTAACTCAGCTACATAATTTGGGCATTAGAGGTACAGCAAACAAGTTAATAAAATCCTTTATGTGGAAAAGAAAACTTTTGACCATAAATCCAGAAAACAATGAACATGATTCACAAATGCAGGATCCTACTTATGGCGTACCGCAGGGGTCTATATTAGGACCTTCATTTTCATGACAAATAAAACCATGCCAAATAACACCACACTAGTATAAGTACAATATGCTGACGATCCAAACAGTTTAGTCTGTAATAAAAATCTGTGTGCACTAGGTAGAAGTATTAACGATAGTGTAAATACTATAGTTATGTACTTTAGTACCCTAAATATGTGTGTAAATGTGAATTAATTACCTTTAGATTTAAAGCAGTTGAGCCATCATTACGGTTTTCCAGAAACCGCAATGTCGTCCATAGTGCACACTCTGTAAATCTTCTAGGATTGAATATAGATAAATCACCTACCTATGCTGGACATATACAGAAACTGTGATCAATTATCAGCAATAAAATTGAATTGTATACACACACGTATACCCTGAGAGAAATATCACATAGATCACCACTGTAGCAGTCGGCAGTAGATTCATAGTAGAGAATCATATTGGAAATGCAATTCAAAATGTCACACATTTGGTGAGAGCCTGTCTGATTGGTATCTATGTTGTTTATTCTCATGTACACTGTAACCCCCCCCCCCTCCCAGGGACCTACTACGGTAGGTACTGGTTTGGCGCACCCGGGGTCCCGAGCTATACTCTCGATTGGGTTCACCTAAGGAGTGAGAGGGCATATGCTAAATGCCCAATCAACTTTGGTCCACACCTGCGCTTGACCTCCAGCCTCATAGCTCTCTGAACACAGTCTGATGGTTACCTCTCAATGGGGTTGTTGGTGCATGGGGAGACGCAAGTGGTGACTGGGTAACCGCATAATTCCCAGCGCCTCGTTATGTAGGACTGATGTTCGTATCCGCTGATAAAGGTCAGTCCCAGGAGGGGCCATTACATGAGCTGATGCACTCCTGAAGATGTTTGGATCCCTCTGTCTATAAATGGTAGGTGTGACCCTAGAGTGAGCAAGGGCCAAGCCAGGACTCTCACCTAAGCCAGGCTGGTAACCAGGATATGTGCTTGCCATAAAAAATGGTTTGTTTAACGACGCTGTCAATTACCGGGATCACATCAGCGTCGCCGGTGTGCCGACATTTTATCCCGAATGAGTTCTTTTACATGCTAGTAAATCTGACATGGATCTGTCATTTTTAAGCACACTTAAAACTATTGGTCTGGGCCGGATTTGAACCCGCGACCTTGGGATCAGTAAGCCAGCGTCTAACCAACTGAGCCACCCAGGTGCTTGCCATTGGAGGCATTTGCAATGGTGGCGGATTAACTCGCTATAGAGCATAAAGCTATCTTAAAAATGCCAAGTAGCTGAGTGGAATGGTCCTCGCTTAGTAATTACTACAACAGAGGAAGTAAGGAAGGAAGGAAAAGGGGAAGGAAGGCAGGAAGATAATTTACTTCGGTGAATCCATTTGTAATTCGGAAGGGTCTTCGGCAAAATAGTTGACCCAGTGAAAAAACACTGTACGAGATCCCGAAATGGCGCGCTCCTGATTGAAGCTATTCATACAGGTAGTCAAGACGTTAAAAACCAGCCATCCAGTTCAAGCAGAGATGCACAGTACCCTGAACTCCTCGCGCGGCTTGATAAATACTCGTTCATTGGACGGTATATCACCGTACATTGGATAACCTGATCCAAAACAAGAAAATGCACGCCAGGTCTAGACAAGTCATCAAGAATATGAAAAAGACATCATGGAGCAAGTTTGTAGCGGCATTTAACTAACATACACCTTCCTCGGTTGTATGGGATAAGTAAAGCTGCGTAGCCGCTCAATCGACCCATATGCCAATCGCGGGCCCTAAACAGCTACAGGAGCTGTTGTTGATCCTTTTGATGTGGCCAACACGTTTAGCAGTGCTTTCGCTCAAGTGTCTAGCTCAGATAACTGCGCCCTTAAGTTACTTCCAATTAAGACTCAGCTGGAATCTCAGGGCTTCGCGTTTCGTTCTAGAAACGCAGAAGATTACAATCGCATTTTCACCACGGCGGAATTAGAACATTCTCTTTCATCCTCGCGACTATCAGTACCAAGACCTGACAGTACTCACGTACAAATGTTATAACAGCTGTCTCTTGAAGGAAAGGCATTCCTACTGAAGGTCTATCGTGTTTGGGTTGACAGTATAGTTCCAGAAAACTGGTGGGAGGCCACCGTTTTACCCATGCTGAAAGCTGGAAAGGATTGTCATCTTTCTTCCAGCTACCGTTCTATTTCCCTCGCCAGTTGCGCTTGAAAGATGATGGAACGCATGATTACTGTACGGTTGGTAAGGTGGTTAGAAACTTGCAACCTACTGACCAACATCCAGTGTGGTTTTCGACAACGCCGTTCAACTGCAGAGCATATAGTATCGATATTGACACATAATGAGCGGGGTTATGAAGAACTGTCAAACCGTTGGCATATTTTTCGATCTTGAGAAGGCTGGACGCCTACGACTGTTCATTCAGGAGTTTATGAAGGGCCGCGTTTTGAGAGTAAGGGTCGGTTCGGCTTTTTCTAATCCTTTCGTCCAGGAGAACGGTTTGGTACTAAGAGTCACTGTTTTGCTATTGCAATTAACTCCATCTGGAAATGTGTTCCACCTGGAGTTTCGGCATGCCTGTTCGTGGACGACTTCGGCATCTACTGTACTTCTCAGCGCACGGTGATTTTGGAACGGCGCCTGCCGTACCGTTTGGACCACCTTTGAGAATGGAGCAAAAAAAAAAAAAAAAAAAAAAAAAAAAAATTACAAAAAAAGCTTTCGTTAACTGCGTTAATTTCTGGCGCCGCAAAAGACGATTACCACCTTTGCTCCGTTTCGGTTCAGATTTACTTCCCTTCAGAGGAGACGGGTTTCCTGGGGTTGATCTTGGATAGGAAGCTTATTTGGTCATCGCATATAGCACAACTAAGAGCACGATGTGACCGTTCCCTGAATATCTTGCTTGTACTAAATGGCAAATCATGCGGAGCGGATCGGACAAATTTGCTGCGAATGGATCTTGTGCTGGTCCGATCCAAACTAGACTATGGCTGTATATTGTTTATTCGTCAGCACGACCATCTGTGCTGAGAAGATTAGATGCGGTCCATAACAGGTGCATCCGTATGGCAATAGGAGCTTTTCCAAGAAGCCCAGTTGTCAGCCTTTACACCGAATCCACAGAACCTCTTCTGCAATATCGGCGTGAGATTCTCTTAGCAAATTATGGTTGTGCGCTTAGATGTATGCCTAAGCACCCAACGATCACTTCTCTTTTCACTACCACGATAAGAGAACGATATAGGAAAAGCACCCTTAGTCCTAAGCCAGCGGGATTTTCGTTTCCAGGAGCTTCTAAGGAAGGTTGGAATTGAAATGCCTAACTTGTTTCCCAAAGGGCGAGAACTGTAGCCCCCTTGGTTACCTGGATCACCCCACGTACATCTTATACTCGTTTCATAGAATTTTTGTCAGGCTACAACGACCGACGTTTTATTTACACCGACGGGTCAAAGATCACCAGCGATGTTGGATGTGCTTATGTTTATGGAACCGAACCACATACACTCGGTTTCCATAACAGTACTTCCATTTTTACTGCAGAGCTGTATGCAATATACCAGGCTGTTTTGTATGTGCGCCGTCGTGAATTAGGTGATTGCCTGATTTTGAGTGATTCCCTTAGCGCACTTCGGAGCCTTCGTGTACAATTTCCATCCTACTGTACAGCGTATCCAAGAAGTCCTGCATGTTTTAAACGCTTCTGGCGTTAACATGGTCTGTGCATGGATTCCTTGTCACGTAGGTTTGCCGGGGAATGAAATGGCGGCTTTGGCAGCAACCACAGAGCCCAGCTTTTACCATCTCTCATGTTACTTCGGAAGACTTTGGGCTTGAAGTGCGGAGAGCAGTACTGGCACGGAGTGTTTTTTTTTTTAAATTAACGTCCTCCAACATTGTGTCATATCGGACGAATGAATGAAATGGGTGAAATGATGCTCAAATGAGCCCGAGGTCCATGGAGCTTTAAGTTATCAGACATTCGTCTTCTCAGGGTAGGGAAAACCTCGGAAAAAACCTTACCCAGATAACTTACCCTAAGCGAGATTCGAACTCACGACCTCTTGAACGTGAGGCAGACACGCTAACCATCACGCTACCGAGGCGGGCTGGCACGAAGAGTGGCCAGCTCTCCGCGGTAATAAGCTCAGAGAAGTGAAAGAACTTCCGATAAACGGGATAAGCTCTTCTCGCATATCTCGTCGCGAATTGGCCCTGCAATTTTTCGCACGGTTACCTACTTAAACGGGACCCTGCGCCGCTTTGCGACCTTTAGTCAGTCCGTCACGTGCTGATAGTGCTCCTTGAGACTCTGCAGCTACTTGACAGACTTGCAGAGGTCTTGGCGGACGACAAAACAGCGGTTGATGGTTTTTAGTGCAGTATAACATGAGTTTGCGGGCTTGAAACTTTAGATCTACTTTTTATGCTTTTTTGACATCTATCAATTTGTTTTTATTCTGACCTTTGTCACCGTTTTGTGTATATTTTCCTTTTTACTAGTACTTCCATTACTTTCTCTACAGGTAAGTATTGTATTCCACCCAAAAATTCGATGTCGAGATTTCACCGGAAATATATGTTTTGAGACCTCTTGAATAAAAAAAAGCATTTTTAGAAAAAGATCCATGTGTGTCTGTCAGTCTGTGGACAGCATAGCTCGAAAACGAAAAGTAGGTTAAAAACCAAAGTTGGTATTTAAGTTTAATGTCTTTCAAGGATGCGAACCGAAGATTTTGAAGAAAATAGCCCCACCCTAAACTATCCTTTACATGGAAAATTTTTCGAAATTTTTTCTTTTCTTAAAATGGCTCTAAAGATTTTGACTAAAATGTCATATGTTTGAGATATTTTTATGACAAATGAAATGTATATCTTGAATTTTCTGGCTATAAGCCTGTAGTCGTATTTACTCTGGACGACTTTTGAGTAACTGGTAAACCGTTAGAGATAGACCGAATCATGCTATACAAAAAATGTAGATCTTGCTAAAATACACAAGTTGTCTCAATACATTTTCTTATAGGGTGAACTATTTCGGAGATATTCCTTGTTATGTTTGCGAGTTTCGGAAGACAAAAACTTTCGTAAACTTTGTTCATTTTTTAAATGTTAGGTGTGCAAAGAGAACGGAATCTCGAAGCTTTAAAAGATTTGACTATCACTTAAAGCCTACTGTATTCTAATATTCCCCTTGTACCTACAAGGAAATAAGCAATAAGATAATTTGTACAAATGTTTGTCAACACGAGGATATAGGAATAAAAGTTTGAGCAGAGAAAGTCATGTGAGTGCAACACATCAGATTTTTTCGATTGAAGTTTATATGTGGCTTTTGCCATGAAGTTGAACGCCCTTAAACCCATATCTGCTCTTCTAATGACAAATTGTATGTCTGTGATTCTTCTCTCTACATTACGCACAAATGATTTAAAATTAAGTAAGATGCGCTTCATTGGAAAACAGTATACCAAAATTAACAAGTTACTGCAGGGAATTGCAAGCTTTAAAGCCCACGATACCTGGCATGGTACACTAGAGCATGCAATGTTTTGAAAATGCATATTTCAGTGATCTCTACATTGTTCCACTGTAAATTGTGTATCTTTTGCTGTAATGCCAAAGTGTTAAAAAATTCAATCAAATAAAGGGTATTTCATTGAGGGAAAATAAACACTGTGCTATGTAGCATTCCACTCAGGCACTGAACACTAGGAGTCAGTCATTTCAAAGAAACATTATCTTCTTTGGAAGTGTGAAGGAACCATTCCACTATTCACTTCTTTACATCCAGTTCAGTATTTTGTTATAATAATGTTGCTTGTTTTAAGTTTATATGGGGCAGATATTTCCTACTTACCCTCAGCATATGAAGAATAAAATAAGAATATCAAGAATAGCAAAGGGAGTAAATCTAACCACCTCAGAATCCTTTAAACCAACCTCCTTCCTTATTTGGAAGATCTTCTTTTGTGGCAGAATTGTAGGTCAAGGACATCAGAGAATATCTATAGGATCCTCTGCAGGATGAAATGGGACTACCAACAAGGCAACGTGTGAAATCTGCTAGTGTGGTGTGATTTTAAGCAGTGAAACAGTTAAATGTTTATTATGTTATTTAATATACTGAAGTCACTCAGTATGTCAGTAGGTACCTCACCAAGTCAGCGAGGACCTTTGAGCTAGTTTGTGACATCTATAGTGTGGTGGCTGATGCTACTGCATGGGACTGGGATCCATTCCCCAAGTGAACCATCCGGAAGAAGAGGCCATAATGGACTTGTTTCATTACTATGCTATGTCAGCATTGCAGAACATGCTCAATCAAATTAAAGGTATTTCCTCCTTTATATGAAACAGGCCCAGAACAAAAGTAGTATTAGCTTTCCTATTAGCCAAATCAACAAGAAAACCAAACTTCACCACTTCTTTTACATCTACAGCTGCTAGCCGTTTTACTTCCAGATCTCAAAAGCAAGCACAACTTGTTAAAGAATTAGAAATTTTACCCCAAATGATGCCATTTATTTCTCCATTTCATTATGAAGCATGATTATTCCAAATAGAGAAATTAACTAAGAAATCTACATACATATATAGGCTAAGTCAAAATGATGGATCCGACTTCATAACTTTATTCTGCCAAATCAAATGAACATACATATAATGTGAGACATGTGCTAATAAAGGTAAACTCTCAAAGTTTTTTTTCAATCATATCACAAATGTCCTATGTGAGCACCTTACATAACACGACACACATCTATCAAATCGAACCCATCATTTTGACTTAACCTATATAATGAACGAATCTTTGTCCTTCATGAGCTCCTAAACCACTTGACCCATCACATTTCGTCCGATATGACACAATGTTGGAGGGCGTTAATTCATCAAAAAGACCCATCCCCAAAATTCAGCAACATATTTTCGTTGAGAAGGTTTGTATGCTACCCATCTTACCATGCAACCTAAAATTCACATGGCTGATCACACTTCATCTTCTCCCTCTTCTACAAAGAATTAATACCATCTTCCTTTCTTAGAAGTTTGAAAACAGTGTTGTTATAATCAATTTAATCTAAAAGGTGAGACAATAACACTAAACACATTTATAATTTTCCAGAACGCATTTTGGAGGTTAACTTTCCTCCATTATCAACCGGACAATAAACGTGTTGTTTAGTGTTATTAATTAACTCACCTTTTAGATTAAATTCATACCATTTTCTATATGTTCAAAATTGAAATGCAACTCTTACATTCAAACTTGCTGTTCTTCCTGTGGTATTTGGGGTTGTTCAACAGTGCCTTTAAATAGTGCTTTATTTAAATTAAATAAGGAAATAATGAAGCTATACAAAGTGAAGCAACAAGTATATAAAGTAAGAACAAATTAGAAACTAGTTTGTTCTTGCTTTAGTGCTTTATTTGTTTAGGGTTCCTTATAGTATCCACATAAGCCCAAAAGTTGTTAGTCAAACCACGGGCAATACTGGGTATTTCAGCTAGTGGTTTATAAAATTAATTGTACAGAACAACATGGAGCTAAGCATTATCCTTTTATTTTGAACTGATTTATGAGGACTCACCAGAAATACTTGACCTGATAATAGACTGTTTCAAACAAATGACCATCGTAGACAGTACCAATCTTATAAAGCTTAAGTTTAACAATGCTACATTGTTTAGAATATGTTTGCAGCCATCAATAGTGAATGCTCTCAGTGAATTTGTAAACATGGATAAAACTGGCATCGTATGTGACACAATACTTTCATCTGAAAGTTCTTAGTCACACATTAAAGCTAGATTCTACTCTGAGGAAGTGTGCTCCTTCATTTACAACAGTGACACATTGGGTGGTCGACTTTAAGTGAGGCCGTGCAAGCTGCCAAGATGAACATTGCAGTGGTTGACCAAATGAGGTGATCATGCCACAAAATGTTATTGGATGGCCCAACCTGTAAATGCCGACTTTTCAAAAAGTACGCACTGATTGAAAATTTGGACATGAGAAAGCTGTACACAAGCTAGGGGCCACATATGCTCACAATAGAACAAAAACAGCAACTTCAGGATGTTTCAGTCGAGTGTTTTGTGATGTTTAACCATAGTACAACTCAACTTTTGCATAGATCTGTAACTATGAAACAAGGGCCCATCACTTCACACCTGAGATGGAGTAATTGAAACAGTGGATTGAAAGGGGAGAATCAGCTCCAAAATGTATTTAATAAGCCAAAGACAGTTCCATCTGTAAGCAAGCTCATAGCCTGTTTCTTTAAGATGCACATGGGATAATTTTCATTGCCTCCAAAAAGGAAAAGCAATGCTGAATATTATGTGAACTGATTACATTTAAGTAATGAAATCAAACAAAAACGGCCGCATTTAATGAAAAAATAAATTTTGTTTCAAGACAATGCACCAACTATTCACATCCATTACTGCCACAGCCAAAATCAGAGTTCAAGTTTGAATTGCTTCCTTGTGCACCCTATTTGCCAGACTTAGCACCCTTTGATTGTTTCCGAACTTGAAGAAACAGTTTGATGGTAAAAGATTTGCCAACAATGAAGAGGTGGAGTCTACAGTTGATGGCTATTTTGCAGAGCTCAACAGTTCTCACTAGGGTATCAAATCTATTGAGCATCGTTGGAAAAACTGTGTTAAGCTCAAAGGAGACTATGTAGAGAAATGAAGATTTTTCTTTTCAAAATTGTTATGGTTTCAGGGTTGTGACTCCAATTTTCATCTCCAGGTCACAGGACCTCTCCAGCACAACCAGGAAAAGGGGAATGTGTGACTTGGCCTCTCCATTTAAAGCTGGCTTAGAGGGCTCGCTCACCAGACGAAGGATAATGCCTTGACAGCAGAGATCCTTAATGTAACTCACGGACATGTCTACTGGCAGCCCCCACAAGACTTTTGCCTTGTCAAGGCCAAAGGTAAAATGGGAAATTTGTCTCTTCTCGAGGGTTGACAGGAGAATCTTGTAGTGCTCCATATGCTGTCTGAAAGATAGAGCGACTTTTCCTCCTGGTCATGGTGCATCATCACAAGAGTGTAGGCATGACCTCCTTAAGGAAGCCCACCATGCCCCTGAAGTCATCCACGATCACGGCAGAATGTCGCCTGCCTGGTCACTGCTGCTATGAGGTAGTGCCATCTGTGGGAAGATTTGGATTTGCAGATTCTTCAGGTGGCTGACTACTTCATGGAACTCGGCTGTGTCAATGTCGGTTGAGCTGGCCTCATCCATCCTGACAGATCCAATGAGACCAAGATCCTATCAGTGTCAGTAAATTCCACATCACTGTAGACATGGGATTGGTCAGTGTCTTCGGATGCCTGAATTTGGCATACATGGGAAGCGTACTGATTGGTTGGAAGTTCGGCTGTTGCTAACACCATTTTCTGTGCCTTCTGGAACAGATCTCATAGCAGGCTGGATGGAAGCACCAGTGTTGGTGCTCGATGTTGCTGCATCCTGGTCAACGGGTTTAAGTCTGCTCTCAGGACGAGCTTTGGATGTTGGAAAGAGGGTGGAATTTATGGAGGTAGGCATATTGCCCTGCACCCAAAGAAATTTAGGCTGACCTCTTACCTGCTGCAGCAGCAGCAGCTGCTAAGAAGCTAACTATCAGAGGGCTAGACACCCTAAGGATGCACCCTTTTTATTCTGCCCGGGGGCGCTGGCTGTGGCCTTGATGGTCAATTGTTACGGCTGGGTGTAGTTCAGTATGGACGGCTGGTTGGCAAGGTTGTTTTGCTATATTGTTTTAAGTTGGAAGCAGAAAGCACAGAAGATGGTCTTTGTAGTAGGCTAACCAGCTTTGAGAATTGTAGCCAATCAGGAACTTCAATATAACTGCCAATAAGGGCAAAGCTGCAGTGCATTGACTCTTTCGTGTCCACTCTGCTCAGCAACCAATGCAGAAGTGACCTATGACCAATGAGTGACTGAGTGAGTTGGGTTTAAGGGCCCATCAACAACTAGGTCATTAGATGACCAATGTCATTGACTTCAGTCCTCAGGTACTTCTGGGACAGCCCTCATATATAAACATTTTATTATAGTGTTAGCAACATGGGTGTTTTCTATGAGGGATCTATACGTAAATCAGATCTCTTAAATGAAGAATAAGATTAACAAACAAGTTTGTCCATCAACTGCATCCTAACAAGCAATGAGAAGGGTGAAATTATCTCAAGATGAACCTGGGCACCCAGAGCATGGTTACCTAACTTTTTTTTCAGGATAAGGGAAAACTCCAGAATAAGGCTTATCTGGATAATGCACCCAACCAAGATTCAAACTCAGAATCTCTTGACTGTGAGGCAGAAAGGATACCCCTGCACCACACAGGTGCAGAATATAACTACCAAAAACCACAATTACCTCCTCGGAGTGGAACTGCAACTTATTCCTTCAAATGGCCCCAGTTGCAGAGTAGAAGGCTGCCAATGTCACATGTTCACCTACTACTATTTCTTACTCTCATGAATCAAATTATGCGCTTTCAAATGTGACAATTGAGTAAAGCTCTTATCACAAGTTTTACATTGGTGTGGCTTTATGCCTTCATGAATCAAAGTATGTGTTTTCAAATTTGACAATTGAGTAAAGCTCTTACCACAAGATTTACATCGGTGTGGCTTCTTGCCCTCATGAATCAAATTATGTACTCTTAAATCTGACAACTGAGTAAAGCTCTTATCACATATTTTACACTGGTGTGGCTTCTTACCCTCATGAATCAAATTATGTATTTTCAAATCTGACAACCGAAAAAAGCTCTTATCACATTGTTTACATTGATGTGGCTCCTTACCCTGATGAATCAAATTATGGTTTTTCAAACTTGAGAGGTGAGTAAAGCTCTTACCACATGTTTCACATTGGTGTGGTTTCTTACCCTCATGAATCAAATTATGTGTTTTTAAAGTTGATGACTGGGTAAAACTCATATTACAATTTTTACACTGGTATGGCTTCTTACCCTCATGAATCAAATTATGTCTTTTTAAATGTGACAACTGAGAAAAGCTCATATCACAAATTTTACACTGGTGTGGCTTCTTATCTTCATGAACCAAATGATGCTGTCGTAAATCTCCTAACCGAGTAAACCTCTTATCACATATGTTACACTGGTATGGTTTTTTACCTTCATGAATCAAATAATGTGCTTTCAAAGATGACAACTGAGTAAAACTCTTATCACAAATTTGACACTGGTGTGGCTTCTTACTCTCATGAACAAGGTAATGTCTTTTCAAATGAGACAACTGAGTAAAGCTCTTGTCACAAGTTTTACATTGGTATGGCTTTTTGCTCTCGTGAATGAAACTATGCTTTTTCAGATGTGACAGCCATCTGAAGCGCTTTGCACAAATGTCACACTTATGTTCCATTTTGTCCTCATGGATCAAAGTATTTTGTTTCAAGTATAAAGGTGTTATGTATATTTCACCTTCATCACTACATTTATCAGACTTTTGTGAGAGAATATGTTCTGCTGCAGTTGGCAATTCTCTGTCATCAATTTCCTGAAGTTCACATTCAAGGTAATTCTTTATATTATACAAGCTTGTGTGTTTTCCTGAGACATCAGTTGAGGGCAATGGTGATGTATCACTGGGATCACCAGAAACCATTTCCACAGATAATCTGAAATGATGAAGCAAGTAGAATAATCAGGGAATGAGCTCTGAACTCTGTTTGCTAATCGATTCATACTTAGAAATAAGACATCTATACTTATAAACGTTCATGTAAAGCAACTATGAGTGTCCACTACAAGAAACAAAAAAATGGCACCTAAATGCTGCTAAGTGTACATACAACAGTGCGGTGATTGCATCCAGTGAGTTTTTTTCGTTTTTTTGACAGAATGGTGGGAAAGAAAGGGTTGACGGAGCAAGAAATTGTAGAATTGTTGAACAAAAGTGATAGTGAGTTATCGAATTTTGTGCTCAGAGATGATGAGAGTGATAAACACGAAATTTCACATCATGGCAAACAGCTCAGGTATAATAAATGTTAGCAAAATTCAGTTTGTTTGCTATCAAAATTTGCATCTTACATTTAGTAACCCTTTCTGTACCTCTTAGTTTAACAGTATAACATTTTGTTTATTCGCAATGAAAAGGTACTCACAAAAAAATGCAAATATAATTTGTATTATTAACGAAAACATAATAAAATATACAGTAAAGAGACATTTTTGAGATAATAAAAATAAGCAAAAATCTTTTATTGAATTGAATTTAATACTAAGCTATATACAAGATGTTCATGACTGGCTGTTAGCCAATCATACTCACAATTTACATAACTTTAGTCAGTATTTTGTTGTTTGATGGTTTACTGTCCATATTTGTACTCCTATTCTTAAGCCTGCAATACCTTCTCACTCCATTTTGTCAATCTATGTATTATTACCTTCTCAAATATTTATAAAACACTATCTCTGATCAGATATGTCACTAAGCAGTTTGTGTTTCTACATCCTCAAATGTTTTTCTTGCCATTTTCCAAAAATCATTCATATATTTTTTTTCTTCTTTTAAATATCTCCCCTAATTCATTACTTTCTAAATGTTTCCTCAGACAGTTTAGCCAGCCATTGTTCTTAAAACATCTCTCCTCATACTCTATGTTCCATTTGAACAAATTTCTTTCTCCTAAGTTTTAATTTCTATACCACAATTCCAATGCCCTTTCTGTATTATTTTCCTTATTTGCTGCCCTACCCACTTATATTTGCCTGGCAGTTACAGTTGGTAGCCTGAGTATTCCACAGCTGAACATCCTATTCACCTCATCACCTCCTCCTAATCCCCATACTTCTACACCATATAACCACCATGCTCTATGCTTGTTCTAGCCAACTGATAATATTGGGTGCTATCTGCAGCTTCTGGTAGCCAATAAAGCCCCTGTCTCTTCTGTGAGTGCAAGTTTATTTTTTCCAATTTACAGCCACCATCTATTTTAGCTCCTAATGACATTCTCATTACACATCTTCATTATTTTCATTCTTCCATTTCCCATATTCACTCAATATCCCATTGTTCTTTAACACTATAATTGATGTGGTTTAGCTTGTCTGTAGGATCATAAAAAAGTGGAAGGTCACTACCACCATGCAAGTTAGTGGCAGGTGTTTTGTGGGTGGAAATGTTGGAAGTATGGTGACACTTGCTTGTTCAGATGAACGCTGGTTGGATAGGAGCTGAATCTTCTCCCAACAGAGGTGAGTATATCAGCATCTCTTTCCTTAGACATGAGACAAGTTAAACCAAATACCCTATACGATCTAGGTCTTACCTTGGTCCAAATTTAAGCACCATACCTTACAATATTCATAATTCCTTTCAAAGATTGTTTCAAGCCATTAACTATAATTGCCACTGAAATTAAATTCTCTGCAAAAAATAATGCAGGTTTCGGGGTTGAACCTAAATTTGGAATATAACTGAATTTCACTTTTGAGTTACTGGTTTCACATATATTGACAGGTCAACAGAACAAGGTGCTGTCTCTTTTCACTTTATAGGTCTCCTGAATAAGGAAGATGTCTCAATGGAGAACTCACTGCAACAATTCAGTCTTAAGAAATCTTTATACCACATCTATAAATATAAGAATGCAGTGGTATTATATGGCACCAAAGCAACAATCCTTACAATAGTCCTTCATTACACACCTAACTAAAATGTTCTCTCAACTAATAGCATTCAATAAAAGAATTACATTCCAATGTGACAATTGGGCAAGAAAGGGCACTGCAACTGTTACTAAACCTACGTATCACTGTGTAAAGATATAAAATCTACATACACAAACAATATTTGAGAACACAATCTCAAGGGAAACATTGAATTCCACACATCAAAACCCACAGCTAATTGCTGATCTAGCAACCATATAATCTGTTGCAACTTTCAGATTGGCAACAGATCATTACAGTTTGTCCAAACATCTGCACGTAACTGGGATAGGTAGGTCAGTCTCCACACTGCCCACTGAGAAATTAAAGCCAAGAAATGGATTCAGAACATCTCAAAATCTAATCCTGGCAATGTCTTTGAAAAATGTTGGAGTGTAAGAGGATAAATAACTTTCAAACGCACAGCATTAGTAAACAACACTTGAGTCATGCTGTCAAAAGCATTTTTGCAATAGATTTTATTACTGATTTTTGAGAAGGTGAAGAAGAAAAACAAATATGCACATGCCAAGAAAGTGCTAGTTATGGAGTAGCAAAGAGTTTCTAAAGTCCATTTATTAATGGTTGCATACAACAATTCCAAAAGTAAAGAAGATATGGTCTCAAAATATTGAAAAGCAAGGAAATCAACGATTTATTATTAAAATCTGAGCATTTGACACAAATATAATATTCACTTGACTTTTCAGTTATGAATTCATTAATTCTTAAGACATAATAAATGCACCTACAAAATTGCTTTTCCCGGAGAGGTCCAGAGGATGTGAAATGTATTTCCTGTGAAACCTAAATACTGAAATTATGGTTGGAATACAATACCACTTCTCTGTAGCATAGGAGAAAGACTTCAGATATTTCACATCACAATACACATAACCACAAAGCAACGTTTCTTTTATAGATAGTATTTCAAAATGGGCAACGTCTTATAGCATTACTGTTATGTATCTAAAACACAGAGATAATGTAAAAATAACAAAGCTTAGAACTATGCTATTCTTTGTCAAGATAAAGCTGTAAGTGTCCAGCCCAGCACTACAATCTTTGTCGTGCTCTGGAGGTGAAGAAAAAGTAAGTAAATACCTTACTGTATAGTTAACATACACGTTAAGGTGGTCGACTGTACACATAACCCTGCATGTGTCCAGTCTTTGTCCTACTCTTGCCTGGTGGTGAAAAAACAATAAGTAAATACATTATATTATCAGTTCAAGGAAACAATGGGACATCTGCTACAATATAAATGTGACAGTTATATAAGAATTAACACAAGAAACAGAATATTAGTAATTGAAAAGTGAAGACTTACCTTGAGGATTCTACTGGAGGGAAGTCTCCATCCTGTAACAGAACAATTCATACAATTCATACATCTATGCAGTGTTAGTTCAAGGTCCTGCATGTTAGTAGATATGTGAAAACAAACATTTGACATTTCATCATGTAATGGTGTGTAAGAAAACAAACCAAGAAAGAATTTGTTTGCTTTAGAGAACACAGAACAGAGAAACAAAATAAATTATTTAATAAATCAAAATATATGATTCAATTAGTCAAGCATTTAGCAAAATTAAGACAGAAATGTCTGAGATGTATGGTGAGAGAGCAGCAGAGAAGAGGAGAGTATCAAACTGACTTCATATTCACATGAAATGATACACAGTGCATTAATAATTGTTGTACAACTACAACACTGAACATTTTTAGAAAATCAAACAAGGGCTAATTTAAAAAACTTAAATGACTTATTTTCATACATTTATGAAACCAGTTTTTAAAGCAAGGATGACACACCTTCTCAGGAACCTCACAAACGAGGTTTTTATAAACTAGCATTTCTCAGGTACCAGTCGTGTAATATCTGTAAAATTGCTTGAGCTTTCTGCCATACCAAACTCCATGGCCATTATCAGGAAATGATTAATAAAATAATTTTTACAATGACTATCTCAACTCATAGCCTTTATTGGGAACTGCATAAGAAGTAAATGGCCTTTTTTCAAGTATTCCTGTCCAAACTGTATTCAGTCACAGGCCGTTGTCCGATTGAAATTATGTGGCTCTAATTTAATTTCAATAACCACCTTTATGAGAGTCATAATGTCAGTTACTGCGGTGTAAAACCGTGACATCAAATAAAATTTTGTGGTCACTGCCGAGACTATGCAGTGTTGTTGCTGAGTTTTCCAGTTGTAGTAGCCATAGATTGCATTTGTTCATGCCTCTCTTCAATCATATAACCTGTATGTCTTCCTATATTGGCAGGGAATTTTCTAAACCCATGTTTTAAAACAAACATCATCCTTAACCGGTCTCATACACTGTCACAGCAGTTTTGGTGGCAGGAATATAATTTTAATGTTATGTTTTTTGAGTAACCGCACACTTTTGTTTGAGATTGTACTGTAGAAGGGGATAAATGCCTTACCTCAAGATTTTCCACCTTCCTGTGTTGTGATTATGCATTAAGCAGTTTGGTTATTCTTAACTTTCTGGTGTGATTCATGTTTGTGCAATCATTCTTTTCAAAGGTATTTATTAAATAATTTATTCTGTGGGAGAAATGGTCTTCACCTGCAATGTCTTAAGCTTGGTGAAACAAGGTGGTGAGGATGTACTTCTCTATAGACACTGTTCCCTAATGTGTCATCTTGTCTTTTATAAATTGGGACGTCCAAAACTGAGAGAGAACCTAAATTTTCAATTGCCATGGTGAACTTAATGTTTCAATGAATACTGACATGTGCGAGGAAGGCTTGTAGAGCTTCTTCCCCATGCAGGCAAGTCACATACCGATCTGAATGATGCAGACTGCAAGTGTTCCATATAAAAGTTGGCCACGGCATGAGAAAGAGGCGATTCCATCAGTTTGTTCCTTGCATGTGAAGTATGTAGACTTGAGCACATGTTCAAAGAGTGTAATATAAGACTTGAAGCTTTCACAGCGATTATTATTAATTAGCACTTCTTGGGTTACCAGCCATGTAATGTCTATAACATTTTACAGAACTCCATGGCCATCATCAGTAAATTAATAATTAATAAACTAATTATTAATGTTTTTATAATCTTCAACTGCTTCATCTGACAATGAAAAAGTCATTCCATGCACTTTAGTGCGTGTGCGTGTAATGCTCATAATTTGACAAAATCATTCTTCTTCTTGCCTCCCAATATTTAGAGACTACAACTTCTTGATTTTGGAGAATTTCACATACAATTAGATGATCAATGTTCATTAAGTCATTTTTTCCACATGAACAGCACTGTGGAGAAGTCATTAAACCAATCTTGAACAAATGTACACTCAGACAATATGGTTTGAGATTAATCTGAACACTGCAACTGATGATTTTCTTGGTAGATCTGGAATTGTTTTAAGTTTATTATAGAGATCCTTCTAATTAAGTTTTTCAGAAGAAGCAAGATATTCATCATATTTTTTTGTGAAGATGTTTTTGATTAACCTTTTAATGGTTGCATAGGGGATATTTTGTTTTGTTGTTTGAGCAATTTTGGAACCCTTCTTGACCAACATGTCTGCTTGATCATTTCCAGGAATCCCACAGTGGGATGGGATCCATTAGAAAGCAATACGTTTATTTAAATTTTGGAGATGTTTAATCATACTATGAATTTCCTTTATTGCATCCATTTTAGAGTAGCCAGTTGAAATAATAGCTTGAATAGCTGCTTTTTAATCTGATAAGAAGACTATGTTGATAAACTTATTTGTCCAGGTGAACAGATTTTGTAAGGATGTATAAATTGCACCAATTTCTCCATCAAAACTTAAGTAAATTCAAATATATTTATAGAAAGAAAAAAATTTACAGGTAGCTCCTGCTCCATCTTCTTGATTGTAAAGAGAGCCATCTGTATAGATGTTTGGAAACAAAAACTCACAAGGTGCTTGGCTTGTTCAGGGCTGTATTGGTGAGCATCTACTGGGCTAATCTTTAAGAAGTACAAATACTCAGTTTTTCTGCAAGCAACAATGCAGTCACAATGTAAAATTATTTTTACTATAGGGCCTTTTTAATTCATTTTTAAAAACATTGGTGATAAACAAGATGTTTATGTGCCAATTGGGAGTAAGGTACTTGTATTTCCTAGTGATATACGAGGGCCGTTCAGAAAGTAACCTCCGATCGGTCACAGTGCGGGTAGTGGGGGGAGTAGCGACGCCATCTGTGCATTCACGCACTCAGCAGGTCAGTAGGCATCAAGCCATGGTCGAGTGAACGTCATACCTGCGCTAGTTTAGTGTTTGTGGCCGTTTGAAATGTGTGCTGCAATAGAAAACCCCACCAAATGTGAAGTGTGTGCTGTTATAAGGTTTTTTACAGCCAAAGGATATTCTGCAGCAGCTATTCATCGTGAGCTTTGTGCCGTGTAAGGACCAAGAGTTATGAGTGAAGGAGTGGTCCGTGAATGGGTACGTTTATTTAAAAGTGGACGAGAAAACGTTCATGATGAAGAGAGAAGTGGTAGACCATCATTGGTGATGGACGAACTCGTTCAGACAGTTGATGCAAAAGTTCGTGAAAACCGACGTTTCACAATGTCGGAGTTGTCTACTGATTTTCCACAGATTTCTAAGACTCTCTTGTACGAGATAGTGACAGCAAGATTGGGTTACCGTAAGTTCTGTGCACGATGGGTGCCCAAAATTCTTACTGACCACCACAAAACTCAAAGAATGGCCTCTGCATTAGACTGTCACGTTATGAGGACGAAGGTGAACCATTGTTAAGCAGAATCGTGACCGGGGACGAAACCTGGATTAAGTACGTGAACCCTGACACAAAAGAACAATCAAAGATGTGGGCACATTCAAATTCGCCTACCAAACCAATAAAAGCCCGGCAAGATTTTTCTGCCCGAAAATTGATGGCAACGGTGTTTTGGGATGCAAAAGGGGTGTTGTTGGTTGAATGCATGGAACGTGGGACGACCATTAATCAAGATGTGTGTTGTGAAACACTAAAAAAATTATGACGGGCTATACAGAACAAACACCGTGGTATGCTGACTTCCGGTATCGTTTTTTTGCACGATAACGCCCGTCCTCACTCTGCTTGCAGAACAACAGCCCTTCTTGAGTCCTTCAAGTGGGACGTTGTCAACCATCCACCTTACAGCCCAGATCTGGCACCAAGCGATTATCACTTGTTCATGCATATGAAGAAATGGCTCGGGTCCCAGCGGTTTGATGACGACGAAGGGCTCAAAGATGCGGTCACAGGCTGGCTCCAGGCACAAGCGGGTGATTTTTATGCAGAAGGAATTTCAAAGATTGTGAACAGATACGATAAGTGCCTCAATCGTTATGGAGACTATGTAGAAAAATATTGCAAAGATGTAGTTGTAAGATGTATATATTAAAATATTTTTATTTAACTTGGTGAATTGTTTGCAATCAACCGGAGGTTGATATTGCAAGCCCGGTTAATATTGCATCTAGAACCGGAGGTTACTTTCTGAACGGCCCTCGTATAAGCAATATCGTCCAATGCATGCGTAGGCTTCCATGACCTGTGTCTTGATCAGTGCTCTTGGCTTCTGGTGAAGGCCACATCATTTTTCTTGAGATTGTGGTGTTGTTGTTCTCCTGTATTCGTTGTATCTCTTTGTAGAAGTAGCCGTTTGCCTGAAGTGTTTCTTTTCATCTCCGATGAACTCTGGGTTGCATATTTGGTTGGTCTGTAGGAATAGTGTATTGATCATCCCCCGTTTTATGGCAAGGAGATGATGGGAGGGTGCATCAAGATATCGGTTGGTATGTGTTGGTTTTCTATATACTGAGCAATGTACAGTATTGGTGTCATCTTGTTGGACTTCCCTTTCTCTTCCACTTCCATTGTGAATTGTATGTTCAGGCGGAGGCTGTTAAGGGTTCCAGGAATGCGTTTATGGTGTCCTTCCCATGTGACCATACCACAAAGGTGTTGTCCACATATCTTAGCCATAGCGCTGGTTTGAGGTTGTATGTGTCAATGACCGCATTTTCAAAATCTTCCATAAACAGGTTTGCAACCATGGGTGAGAGCGGGCAGCCCATTGCTGCTCCCTCTTTCTGTTAATAGAGATCTCCTTTGTAGCTGAAGTAGGTGGTTGTCAGGCACTGCTCCACTAGTTATGTCCAATCTTCAGGAAATCCGTTGTGTTGGAGTTTATCTGTGATGATATTCAAGGTGTCTTGTATGGGTACTTTGGTGAACAGTGACTGCACATCAAAACTGATGATAATGTGATTGCATTCCAGGGGAAATCTTCAGATTATTTGTGCAAAGTGTGCGAAGTCTCGAACAAAGGTCTTCATTTTTCCCATGAGGATCCGTAGTTTCTCAGCTAGGAATCTGGCTAGAGTAAGTCGGCAAATCAACGGCACTCACTATTGGTCTTAGAGGTGTGCCTTCCTTATGAATCTTGGGAAGGCCATAGATAAATGATGTCCGAGAGTCACGCAGGATCAGTTCTTTCTGTTTGTCTTGCAGGATTGAAGAAGCTTTTATCGTTAGTGTGAGACAGAATATTGACTAATAGAAAATTGTTCATGTAAATATTTTTGTAAGAGTGTGTAAATTTCTAATTCTTTTAATTTGGGTGTATCAGGGACTTATTTCTTTTTAATATTCAAGATCCAATGTCTTCTCGTCACTTTGAGTTCAACCAATGAGAACTGTTGCGCATATGAATACATAAGAATGGCGGTGTTGCGTCATAGAGACGCTCGGAGTCTTTTTTCATTAGCGTCTGTGAGCTCAAGATGAAAGGATGTATATTTTCTGATAGCGTGTGAACATGTAATTTACACCCAAACTTTTAACCAGTGTAGATTCTATCGAATTTTGAAAGTGTAAATTAACGAATAAATATGTTGTGATAAAAGGAACGTTGATTTATGCATTCCATTCTGTATCCATCGACCCTGTAGATAAAAGTAGCGTCAGATATCAATCAAACTTTCCATCTTTCAGTAAAAACATTATTCCTGCTGCTATATTCCCGCTGCTAGGTAAAGACTTATTTAATAAAACCCCATAACAAGTGTTATGCGTCTTTCTGTGATGGAGGTGAGGTTTTCCTTGATCCTTCTGCAGGCAAAGTCATTCAGTAAGTCGAGCATCTCCTTATGGTAATCGCTGGTGTTCATCATCACTGTGGCGTTGCCCTTATCAGCTGGTAGTATTGTAATTGTAATCTGTGCTACCAGAACACGTGATTACAACCGGCCACTACATTGATTTTGATAAAACAGAACTCCTAGCCACCTGCAACAATTTCTCCCACAGGCTGACTCACAAAAGTATAGAGATTTTCGAAGAAAAGAATATTATCAATAGAGACAATGGAAAATAGTGGCAAAACAGGTGGAAAACCCTGCTCATTGACCGGAGGTCAGCCAATGGAAGGCAAGGGGTGGAGCCAAGAGAACAACCAGAGACAGGGGACGGAAGCACTAGAGAAACGCATCGGGTATATAAGCGAGAGCAACAAAGCAAAGATTGGACAAGAGCCCAGAAGAAGCTCACAATAGGATGAGCAAAAACTTTGCAATCTCAAGAAAAATGACACGGCCTTCACCGGAAGCCAAGAGCACGGATCAGCAATATAACCCATTTAGCTACCGTCTTCACAGTAGCACTTTAGGTTTATACACATTCATTTGCTTTAGTAAGAAACTTTATGAACAAGCAAATAATTGCCTAAGCTGGATATGATGTTGTTTTGTACTACAATAGAGTTTGGGACTACTGCATAACAATGTCTGTGCATCCTCACTGCTGCGTCAAAACACAAAACTTTCCATTAG
>CM060965.1:187950901-188000901 GCA_030765045.1 Tenodera sinensis | reverse complement strand
ACCTATGTACCAGACAGAGTGAACACCTGCAAGTATGAGAGTGAGGAAGTGATTACCCTCCCCTTATGTAGGACTCACAAGTCAGTGTCTAGGGTCAGACGTCTGTCAGGGAACACAGGAACCTATGTACCAGACAGAGAGAACACCTGCAAGTATGAGAGTGAGGAAGTGATTACTCTCCCCTTATGTAGGACTTACAAAACAGTGTCTAGAGTCAGACGTCTGTCAGGGAACACAGGAACCTATGTACCAGACAGAGTGAACACCTGCAAGTATGAGAGTGAGGAACAGAATTATATTAAATGCAAGCGAATCGGTGGATGATGTAGGAATTGGTGGAATGGTTGGTTGGGGTAAGCGGAAAAGCCGGAGAAAACCTGTCCAGACGCCGCTTCGTCCACCACGAATACGAGAGACGAGTTCCTGACATCGAACCCGGACTGCCTAGGTGGTGGGTGAGCGCTCTATCCGCTCGGCCACAGCGCAGCCATACACATCTTACTATCCAACAAATGTGGATGATCTCGATTAAATATGCAATTTATGGTAAATGATCTCTTTTGGAAAGTGGAATATTTCGGAGATATTCTTCGTTATTTGTTAGAATTGCTCAATACATGTAGACGTTCTCAAGTGCGAGGTCGCTATTCATTTATTATCTCTTAGTAACGCAAAGGGAACTTAATTACAAAGCCATCAGATAGCGACCACTGTTTAAACATTTGATTATCACTTAAGGCCTACTGTATTCCCTTTGCACCTAAAGGAATATTTACAATTACATAATTTGTACAAATAGTTATGTATAGTAACATGAAGTATTTCGAGGAATAAGTGTATAGAGGAATATCTTGTGCAGTAGTGAGTGGAGAAGGCGATGTGAGAGTGCCATGTGCATTGTAAGTGCTGCAGAGGAAACGATCTTGCGCCTCCGGAGCTTTTGTCTGTTTTCTTTTGTGGAATAGAATCCAGCAATTTATACCCAAAAACTTCTCTCTTTCCGGTCTTTTCAAAAAGATTGAGAAGTTGGTGTTACTCCTCTAGACTACAAAATTCTTAGATTCCCCCTTCAATTTATAACAATCCGTGCTTGAGACCTCCAGAATGGGAGACCGGCAAATAAAGTACATCATTATCTGTACGTTTGCAATTTCTAGTAGTTCTACAAGTGATGGGTAAAAATATTATTAATGAAATAAGTAACAGATACAGTTACAGTTTATGTTACTATATACTGAGTGTTTTAAAGTCCTACCTAACACATTAACACATGCTGTGTATTAACTCACACGTGCTTTTGTAGGACGTTCTGCCTGTAGAAAGACAACACATGACGAGGACCATCCCAATTTGTACAACACTTAAACCTAAGGTTTAGTGGGCGATGGATTGGTCGAGGAGGTCCAGTAACGTGGCCTCCCCGTTCGCTGGAGCTCAATCCATTGGGACACTTATAGACATTAATGTATGCCAAACCCATGGACAATGTGCATACGTTAACAGAGCGTGTGTGTGTGTGTGTGTGTGTGTGTGTGTGTGTGTGTGTGTGTGTGTGTGACCAATGCATGAGCCAAGTGTGTTCGCGATTCTTGGAGAAGAAGAGCTCAGTTATGTCTATGAACAGATGGTAATCACATGAAGGATCTCCACATAACTTGCACATGTTCCCTACGAGAGGACAAAATGGCAGGAATCATCACAATCCCTGGATGGTCTTTATGGGTGTTTACCAACAATTGTTTGTGCCAGCAAAACATTCCCTCAATGCAAGTAAAACGACTCATATCTCAACACGAAATTGTTTATAACATTTATCCTAGTTTTGACCAATCTCAGCTCCTGTTGCAATATCGAACATTATAATGTTCTGTGTGTATGTATGTGTGCGTGTGTGTATGTGCGTGTGTAGTGTGTACGTGTGTGTATGTATGTGTGTATGTGCGCGTGTATGTGCGTGTGTGTATGTGTGTATGTGTGTGCGTGTGTGTATGTATGTGTGTATGTGCGCGTGTATGTGTGTATGTTCTGTGTGTATGTGTGTGCGTGTATGTGCGTGTATGTATGTGTGTATGTGCGTGTGTGTATGTGTGTAGTGTGTACGTGTGTGTATGTATGTGTGTATGTGCGCGTGTATGTGTGTATGTTCTGTGTGTATGTGTGTGCGTGTATGTGCGTGCGTGTATGTGTGTATGTGTGTGCGTGTATGTGCGTGCGTGTGTGTATGTGTGTATGTGCGTGCGTGCGTGTGCGTGTATGTGTGTGTATGTTCTGTGTGTATGTGTGTGCGTGTATGTGTGTGTATGTTCTGTGTGTATGTGTGTGCGTGTATGTGTGTGTATGTTCTGTGTGTATGTGTGTGCGTGTATGTATGTGTGTGTATGTATGTGTGTGTATGTATGTGTGTGTATGTATGTGTGTATGTGCGTGTGTGTATGTGTGTATGTGTGTGCGTGTATGTGCGTGCGTGTGTGTATGTGTGTGTATGTGTGTGCGTGTATGTGCGTGCGTGTGTGTATGTGTGTATGTGTGTGCGTGTATGTGCGTGCGTGTGTGTATGTGTGTGCGTGCGTGTGTGTATGTGTGTGTATGTGTGTGCGTGTATGTGTGTATGTTCTGTGTGTATGTGTGTGTATGTGCGTGCGTGCGTGTGCGTGTATGTGTGTATGTTCTGTGTGTATGTGTGTGCGTGTATGTGTGTATGTTCTGTGTGTATGTGTGTGCGTGTATGTGCGTGTGTGTATGTGTGTATGTGTGTGCGTGTATGTGCGTGCGTGTGTGTATGTGTGTATGTGCGTGCGTGCGTGTGCGTGTATGTGTGTGTATGTTCTGTGTGTATGTGTGTGCGTGTATGTGCGTGCGTGTGTGTATGTGTGTATGTGTGTGCGTGTATGTGCGTGCGTGTGTGTATGTGTGTATGTGTGTGTGTGTATGTGCGTGCGTGTGTGTATGTGTGTATGTGTGTGCGTGTATGTGCGTGCGTGTGTGTATGTGTGTATGTGTGTGTATGTGTGTGCGTGTATGTGCGTGCGTGTGTGTATGTGTGTATGTGTGTGCGTGCGTGTGTGTATGTGTGTGTATGTGTGTATGTGTGTGCGTGTATGTGCGTGCGTGTGTGTATGTGTGTGTATGTGCGTGCGTGTGCGTGTATGTGTGTATGTTCTGTGTGTATGTGTGTGCGTGTATGTGCGTGTATGTGCGTGTATGTTCTGTGTGTATGTGTGTGCGTGTATGTGCGTGTGCGTGTATGTGTGTATGTTCTGTGTGTATGTGTGTGCGTGTATGTGCGTGTGCGTGTATGTGTGTATGTGTGTGTATGTTCTGTGTGTATGTGTGTGCGTGTATGTGTGTATGTTCTGTGTGTATGTGTGTGCGTGTATGTGTGTGTATGTTCTGTGTGTATGTGTGTGCGTGTATGTGCGTGTGCGTGTATGTGTGTATGTGTGTGCGTGTATGTGTGTGTATGTTCTGTGTGTATGTGTGTGCGTGTATGTGCGTGTATGTTCTGTGTGTATGTGTGTGCGTGTATGTGCGTGTGCGTGTATGTGTGTATGTGTGTGTATGTTCTGTGTGTATGTGTGTGCGTGTATGTGTGTATGTTCTGTGTGTATGTGTGTGCGTGTATGTGTGTGTATGTTCTGTGTGTATGTGTGTGCGTGTATGTGCGTGTGCGTGTATGTGTGTATGTGTGTGCGTGTATGTGTGTGTGTATGTGTGTATGTGTGTGCGTGTATGTGCGTGCGTGTGTGTATGTGTGTGTATGTGTGTGCGTGTATGTGTGTGCGTGTATGTGCGTGTGTGTATGTGTGTATGTGTGTGCGTGTATGTGCGTGTGTGTCTGTGTGTATGTGTGTGCGTGTATGTGTGTGTATGTTCTGTGTGTATGTGCGTGTGTGTATGTGCGTGTGCGTGTATGTGTGTATGTGTGTGCGTGTATGTGTGTGTGTATGTGTGTATGTGTGTGCGTGTATGTGCGTGCGTGTGTGTATGTGTGTGTATGTGTGTGTATGTGTGTGCGTGTATGTGCGTGTATGTGCGTGCGTGTGTGTATGTGTGTGTATGTGTGTGTATGTGTGTGCGTGTATGTGTGTGTATGTTCTGTGTGTATGTGTGTGCGTGCGTGCGTGTGCGTGTATGTGTGTGTATGTTCTGTGTGTATGTGTGTGCGTGTATGTGTGTGTATGTTCTGTGTGTATGTGTGTGCGTGTATGTGCGTGTGTGTATGTGTGTATGTGTGTGCGTGTATGTGCGTGTGTGTATGTGTGTGCGTGTATGTGCGTGCGTGTGTGTATGTGTGTATGTGTGTGCGTGCGTGTGTGTATGTTCTGTGTGTATGTGTGTGCGTGTATGTGCGTGTATGTATGTGTGTATGTGTGTGCGTGTATGTGCGTGCGTGTGTGTATGTGTGTGTATGTATGTGCGTGCGTGTGTGTATGTGTGTGTATGTGTGTGCGTGCGTGTGTGTATGTTCTGTGTGTATGTGTGTGCGTGTATGTGCGTGTATGTATGTGTGTATGTGTGTGCGTGTATGTGGGTGCGTGTGTGTATGTGTGTGTATGTATGTGCGTGCGTGTGTGTATGTGTGTGTATGTATGTGCGTGCGTGTGTGTATGTGTGTGTATGTGTGTGCGTGCGTGTGTGTATGTGCGTGTATGTGCGTGTATGTATGCGTGTGTGTATGTGTGTGTATGTATGTGCATGCGTGTGTGTATGTGTGTGTATGTGTGTGCGTGCGTGTGTGTATGTTCTGTGTGTATGTGTGTGCGTGTATGTGTGTATATGTGTGTGTATGTGTGTGCGTGTATGTGCGTGTGTGTATGTGTGTGCGTGTATGTGCGTGCGTGTGTGTATGTGCGTGTATGTGCGTGTATGTATGCGTGTGTGTATGTGTGTGTATGTATGTGCGTGCGTGTGTGTATGTGTGTGTATGTGTGTGCGTGCGTGTGTGTATGTTCTGTGTGTATGTGCGTGTGTGTATGTGTGTATGTGTGTGCGTGTATGTGTGTGTATGTTCTGTGTGTATGTGTGTGCGTGTATGTGCGTGTATGTGTGTGCGTGTATGTGTGTATGTTCTGTGTGTATGTGTGTGCGTGTATGTGCGTGTGTGTCTGTGTGTATGTGTGTGCGTGTATGTGTGTGTATGTTCTGTGTGTATGTGTGTGCGTGTATGTGCGTGTGCGTGTATGTGTGTATGTGTGTGCGTGTATGTGTGTGTGTATGTGTGTATGTGTGTGCGTGTATGTGCGTGCGTGTGTGTATGTGTGTGTATGTGTGTGCGTGTATGTGTGTGCGTGTATGTGCGTGTGTGTATGTGTGTATGTGTGTGCGTGTATGTGCGTGTGTGTCTGTGTGTATGTGTGTGCGTGTATGTGTGTGTATGTTCTGTGTGTATGTGCGTGTGTGTATGTGCGTGTGCGTGTATGTGTGTATGTGTGTGCGTGTATGTGTGTGTGTATGTGTGTATGTGTGTGCGTGTATGTGCGTGCGTGTGTGTATGTGTGTGTATGTGTGTGTATGTGTGTGCGTGTATGTGCGTGTATGTGCGTGCGTGTGTGTATGTGTGTGTATGTGTGTGTATGTGTGTGCGTGTATGTGTGTGTATGTTCTGTGTGTATGTGTGTGCGTGCGTGCGTGTGCGTGTATGTGTGTGTATGTTCTGTGTGTATGTGTGTGCGTGTATGTGTGTGTATGTTCTGTGTGTATGTGTGTGCGTGTATGTGCGTGTGTGTATGTGTGTATGTGTGTGCGTGTATGTGCGTGTGTGTATGTGTGTGCGTGTATGTGCGTGCGTGTGTGTATGTGTGTATGTGTGTGCGTGCGTGTGTGTATGTTCTGTGTGTATGTGTGTGCGTGTATGTGCGTGTATGTATGTGTGTATGTGTGTGCGTGTATGTGCGTGCGTGTGTGTATGTGTGTGTATGTATGTGCGTGCGTGTGTGTATGTGTGTATGTGTGTGCGTGCGTGTGTGTATGTTCTGTGTGTATGTGTGTGCGTGTATGTGCGTGTATGTATGTGTGTATGTGTGTGCGTGTATGTGGGTGCGTGTGTGTATGTGTGTGTATGTATGTGCGTGCGTGTGTGTATGTGTGTGTATGTATGTGCGTGCGTGTGTGTATGTGTGTGTATGTGTGTGCGTGCGTGTGTGTATGTGTGTGTATGTGTGTGCGTGCGTGTGTGTATGTGTGTGTATGTGTGTGCGTGCGTGTGTGTATGTGCGTGTATGTGCGTGTATGTATGCGTGTGTGTATGTGTGTGTATGTATGTTCGTGCGTGTGTGTATGTGTGTGTATGTGTGTGCGTGCGTGTGTGTATGTTCTGTGTGTATGTGTGTGCGTGTATGTGCGTGTATGTATGTGTGTATGTGTGTGCGTGTATGTGCGTGTGTGTATGTGTGTGCGTGTATGTGCGTGCGTGTGTGTATGTGTGTGTATGTGTGTGCGTGCGTGTGTGTATGTTCTGTGTGTATGTGTGTGCGTGTATGTGCGTGTATGTATGTGTGTATGTGTGTGCGTGTATGTGCGTGCGTGTGTGTATGTGTGTATGTGCGTGCGTGCGTGCGTGTGCGTGTATGTGTGTATGTTCTGTGTGTATGTGTGTGCGTGTATGTGCGTGTATGTATGTGTGTATGTGTGTGCGTGTATGTGCGTGTGTGTATGTTCTGTGTGTATGTGTGTGCGTGTATGTGTGTATGTTCTGTGTGTATGTGTGTGCGTGTATGTGTGTATGTTCTGTGTGTATGTGTGTGCGTGTATGTGCGTGTATGTGTGTATGTTCTGTGTGTATGTGTGTGCGTGTATGTGTGTATGTTCTGTGTGTATGTGTGTGCGTGTATGTGTGTATGTTCTGTGTGTATGTGTGTGCGTGTATGTGTGTATGTTCTGTGTGTATGTGTGTGCGTGTATGTGTGTATGTTCTGTGTGTATGTGTGTGCGTGTATGTGTGTATGTTCTGTGTGTATGTGTGTGCGTGTATGTGTGTATGTTCTGTGTGTATGTGTGTGCGTGTATGTGTGTATGTTCTGTGTGTATGCGTGTGTGTACGTGACATATATATGCAGGTTTGTCCACTATGGGCTCCCAAACCACTTCACCTATCACCTCGAATTCGGCACGTATAAGTGTTTTTTATGCTATCCATTTTACTATACAGCGTAACAGTCACACGGTTTTCTGTACTTGCTTTTCTTTTACGGAGTATGATTACATTTCGTTCTTTATTTTCCCTTGAACAAATAATTAATATAATCTTACATAAAAGCAACACATTACTTTCACTTCATTTTCTTCCTGTGGTATTTGGGCTGGTTCAACAGAGATTTTGCACAATGTTTCCCGGTGTTTTTATTCATTCACTAAATACGAATCATCATTTAGAACTCATGATCTTACGAGTACAACGTTAGAACAGAACAATTGAGTAACAGGGTTAGTCTTGGATGTTCCCTAATCATTGTGGTGATGTTGGTCTCTTCATCTTTAAGAGATTGCCGCCCCCTCTTAAATTCTACAAACCAGTGGAACACAGTGTCACGTGACAGAGAAGTCCCCAAAAGTCCCTCTCAAACACTCAAGTGACTGTGTTTCATTTAAGTCACATTTGAAGTCGTACAAAATCATTACAGGAAAATGTTCTCTCTGAATCTCCATTGTACTTGAAAAAACGTTCACACTTTCCAGACTTCCAACATAAACTGAGCAACAATGAATGATACAAGAATGGTCTGTCTGGTACAATTCTATTACTAATAAGTGAGGTATGTTGACTTTCCCCAGGGGTGTCCAGTGAGCCTAGTTTGCGTGTTATCTATGTTTGAGACCCAGCAGAAGCAGGACCAGTTTTAATGATAGGTACGTAGGTGGGTGCAGACAGAAGGTTGAAATTGGAGTGATCTGAGAGTCAGGTTCTTCTTGTTATCGTGACAAAGGGAGGGAATATAATCTGGTTACGTCACATAACGAACCTAATTTACCCACGTGCTGTTGCTGCTGCTGCTGGTGAAGGATCTTATTAAGGACGAAACAAATCATTACGCTAGCCATATTAAATATCACTGCAACATAGTAAACGGTGGCTTTTAATGCTGTTTTAAATTACACGCAAACCCTTTGAAGTAAATCATAGAGGATTTTGTGCGGCACTTTACTGGCCTGAAGTCTCGAGTCTCGAGTCTCGAATCGAATTCTCCCTGCGCTCTCTTCTTCCCTCCAAATTAATAATAAAGCGGCGTCTCTTTGTACCAGCTAATCTACATTTGTATGTACCAAAACTCGTACGTACTTGCTTACCTGTTTATGTTCTTACAGGCTAAACGTAGCAATTAAAGTCTGGTACTTCCACTTCAATACAACTTATTAAAGTGGAACTTTCCACCAACGGGAACAACGCGCAAGTAGCGACTATTCTCCTGCGTTCAATAGAACAACAACTAGCGACTATCCCCCTGCGTTCAATAGAACAACAACTAGCGACTATTCCCCTGCGTTCAATAGAACAACAACTAGCGACTATTCCCCTGCGTTCAATAGAACAACAACTGGCGACTATTCCCCTGCGTTCAATAGAACAACAACTAGCGACTATTCCCCTGCGTTCAATAGAACAACAACTAGCGACTATTCCCCTGCGTTCAATAGAACAACAACTAGCGACTATTCCCCTGCGTTCAATAGAACAACAACTAGCGACTATTCCCCTGCGTTCAATAGAACAACAACTAGCGACTATTCCCCTGCGTTCAATAGAACAACAACTAGCGACTATACCCCTGCGTTCAATAGAACAACAACTAGCGACTATTCCCCTGCGTTCAATAGAACAACAACTAGCGACTATTCTCCTGCGTTCAATAGAACAACAACTAGCGACTATCCCCCTGCGTTCAATAGAACAACAACTAGCGACTATTCTCCTGCGTTCAATAGAACAACAACTAGCGACTATTCTCCTGCGTTCAATAGAACAACAACTAGCGACTATTTCCCTGCGTTCAATAGAACAACAACTAGCGACTATTCTCCTGCGTTAAATAGAACAACAATTAGCGACTATTCTCCTGCGTTCAATAGAACAACAACTAGCGACTATCCCCCTGCGTTGAATAGAACAACAATTAGCGACTATTCTCCTGCGTTCAATAGAACAACAACTAGCGACTATCCCCCTGCGTTGAATAGAACAACAACTAGCGACTATCCCCCTGCGTTCAATAGAACAACAACTAGCGACTATTCTCCTGCGTTGAATAGAACAACAATTAGCGACTATTCTCCTGCGTTCAATAGAACAACAACTAGCGACTATCCCCCTGCGTTCAATAGAACAACAATTAGCGACTATTTCCCTGCGTTCAGTAGAACAACAACTAGCGACTATTCTCCTGCGTTCAATAGAACAACAACTAGCGACTATTCTCCTGCGTTGAATAGAACAACAACTAGCGACTATTCTCCTGCGTTGAATAGAACAACAACTAGCGACTATCCCCCTGCGTTCAATAGAACAACAATTAGCGACTATCCCCCTGCGTTCAATAGAACAACAATTAGCGACTATTCTCCTGCGTTGAATAGAACAACAACTAGCGACTATTCTCCTGCGTTCAATAGAACAACAACTAGCGACTATTCCCCTGCGTTCAATAGAACAACAACTAGCGACTATTCTCCTGCGTTCAATAGAACAACAACTAGCGACTATTCTCCTGCGTTCAGTAGAACAACAACTAGCGACTATTCTCCTGCGTTCAATAGAACAACAACTAGCGACTATCCCCCTGCGTTCAATAGAACAACAACTAGCGACTATCCCCCTGCGTTCAATAGAACAACAATTAGCGACTATTCTCCTGCGTTCAATAGAACAACAACTAGCGACTATTCTCCTGCGTTCAATAGAACAACAACTAGCGACTATTTCCCTGCGTTCAGTAGAACAACAACTAGCGACTATTCTCCTGCGTTCAATAGAACAACAACTAGCGACTATTCTCCTGCGTTGAATAGAACAACAACTAGCGACTATTCTCCTGCGTTGAATAGAACAACAATTAGCGACTATTCCCCTGCGTTCAATAGAACAACAATTAGCGACTATTCTCCTGCGTTCAATAGAACAACAACTAGCGACTATTCTCCTGCGTTGAATAGAACAACAACTAGCGACTATCCCCCTGCGTTGAATAGAACAACAACTAGCGACTATTCTCCTGCGTTCAATAGAACAACAACTAGCGACTATTCTCCTGCGTTGAATAGAACAACAATTAGCGACTATTCTCCTGCGTTCAATAGAACAACAACTAGCGACTATCCCCCTGCGTTGAATAGAACAACAATTAGCGACTATTCTCCTGCGTTCAATAGAACAACAACTAGCGACTATCCCCCTGCGTTGAATAGAACAACAACTAGCGACTATCCCCCTGCGTTCAATAGAACAACAACTAGCGACTATTCTCCTGCGTTGAATAGAACAACAATTAGCGACTATTCTCCTGCGTTCAATAGAACAACAACTAGCGACTATCCCCCTGCGTTCAATAGAACAACAATTAGCGACTATTTCCCTGCGTTCAGTAGAACAACAACTAGCGACTATTCTCCTGCGTTCAATAGAACAACAACTAGCGACTATTCTCCTGCGTTGAATAGAACAACAACTAGCGACTATTCTCCTGCGTTCAATAGAACAACAACTAGCGACTATCCCCCTGCGTTCAATAGAACAACAACTAGCGACTATTTCCCTGCGTTCAATAGAACAACAACTAGCGAGTATTCTCCTGCGTTGAATAGAACAACAATTAGCGACTATTCTCCTGCGTTCAATAGAACAACAACTAGCGACTATCCCCCTGCGTTGAATAGAACAACAATTAGCGACTATTCTCCTGCGTTCAATAGAACAACAACTAGCGACTATCCCCCTGCGTTGAATAGAACAACAACTAGCGACTATCCCCCTGCGTTCAATAGAACAACAACTAGCGACTATTCTCCTGCGTTGAATAGAACAACAATTAGCGACTATTCTCCTGCGTTCAATAGAACAACAACTAGCGACTATCCCCCTGCGTTCAATAGAACAACAATTAGCGACTATTTCCCTGCGTTCAGTAGAACAACAACTAGCGACTATTCTCCTGCGTTCAATAGAACAACAACTAGCGACTATCCCCCTGCGTTCAATAGAACAACAACTAGCGACTATCCCCCTGCGTTCAATAGAACAACAATTAGCGACTATCCCCCTGCGTTCAATAGAACAACAACTAGCGACTATTCTCCTGCGTTCAATAGAACAACAACTAGCGACTATCCCCCTGCGTTCAATAGAACAACAACTAGCGACTATTTCCCTGCGTTCAGTAGAACAACAACTAGCGACTATTCTCCTGCGTTGAATAGAACAACAACTAGCGACTATCCCCCTGCGTTCAATAGAACAACAATTAGCGACTATTTCCCTGCGTTCAGTAGAACAACAACTAGCGACTATTCTCCTGCGTTGAATAGAACAACAACTAGCGACTATCCCCCTGCGTTCAATAGAACAACAACTAGCGACTATTTCCCTGCGTTCAATAGAACAACAACTAGCGACTATTCCCCTGCGTTCAATAGAACAACAACTAGCGACTATTCTCCTGCGTTCAATAGAACAACAACTAGCGACTATTCTCCTGCGTTCAATAGAACAACAACTAGCGACTATCCCCCTGCGTTCAATAGAACAACAACTAGCGACTATTTCCCTGCGTTCAATAGAACAACAACTAGCGACTATTCTCCTGCGTTGAATAGAACAACAACTAGCGACTATTCTCCTGCGTTCAATAGAACAACAACTAGCGACTATCCCCCTGCGTTCAATAGAACAACAACTAGCGACTATTCTCCTGCGTTGAATAGAACAACAACTAGCGACTATTCTCCTGCGTTCAATAGAACAACAACTAGCGACTATTCCCCTGCGTTCAATAGAACAACAACTAGCGACTATTCTCCTGCGTTGAATAGAACAACAACTAGCGACTATTCTCCTGCGTTCAATAGAACAACAACTAGCGACTATCCCCCTGCGTTCAATAGAACAACAACTAGCGACTATTCTCCTGCGTTGAATAGAACAACAACTAGCGACTATTCTCCTGCGTTCAATAGAACAACAACTAGCGACTATCCCTCTGCGTTCAATAGAACAACAACTAGCGACTATTTCCCTGCGTTCAATAGAACAACAACTAGCGACTATCCCCCTGCGTTCAATAGAACAACAACTAGCGACTATTCTCCTGCGTTGAATAGAACAACAACTAGCGACTATTCTCCTGCGTTCAATAGAACAACAACTAGCGACTATCCCCCTGCGTTCAATAGAACAACAACTAGCGACTATCCCCCTGCGTTCAATAGAACAACAACTAGCGACTATTCTCCTGCGTTCAATAGAACAACAACTAGCGACTATTCTCCTGCGTTCAATAGAACAACAACTAGCGACTATCCCCCTGCGTTCAATAGAACAACAACTAGCGACTATCCCCCTGCGTTCAATATAACAACAATTAGCGACTATTCTCCTGCGTTCAATAGAACAACAACTAGCGACTATCCCCCTGCGTTCAATAGAACAACAACTAGCGACTATCCCCCTGCGTTCAATAGAACAACAACTAGCGACTATTCTCCTGCGTTCAATAGAACAACAACTAGCGACTATCCCCCTGCGTTCAATAGAACAACAACTAGCGACTATCCCCCTGCGTTCAATAGAACAACAATTAGCGACTATTCTCCTGCGTTCAATAGAACAACAACTAGCGACTATCCCCCTGCGTTCAATAGAACAACAACTAGCGACTATTCCCCTGCGTTCAATAGAACAACAACTAGCGACTATTCCCCTGCGTTCAATAGAACAACAACTAGCGACTATCCCCCTGCGTTCAATAGAACAACAACTAGCGACTATTCTCCTGCGTTGAATAGAACAACAACTGGCTACTATTCCCCTGCGTTCAATAGAACAACAACTAGCGACTATTCCCCTGCGTTCAATAGAACAACAACTAGCGACTATCCCCCTGCGTTCAATAGAACAACAACTAGCGACTATTCTCCTGCGTTGAATAGAACAACAACTGGCTACTATTCCCCTGCGTTCAATAGAACAACAACTAGCGACTATTCTCCTGCGTTCAATAGAACAACCACTAGCGACTATTCCCCTGCGTTCAATAGAACAACAACTAGCGACTATTCTCCTGCGTTCAATAGAACAACAACTAGCGACTATTCTCCTGCGTTGAATAGAACAACAACTGGCTACTATTCCCCTGCGTTCAATAGAACAACAACTAGCGACTATTCTCCTGCGTTCAATAGAACAACAACTAGCGACTATTCTCCTGCGTTCAATAGAACAACAACTAGCGACTATTCTCCTGCGTTCAATAGAACAACAACTAGCGACTATTCTCCTGCGTTCAATAGAACAACAACTAGCGACTATCCCCCTGCGTTCAATAGAACAACAACTAGCGACTATCCCCCTGCGTTCAATAGAACAACAACTGGCTACTATTCCCCTGCGTTCAATAGAACAACAACTAGCGACTATTCTCCTGCGTTCAATAGAACAACAACTAGCGACTATTCTCCTGCGTTCAATAGAACAACAACTAGCGACTATCCCCCTGCGTTCAATAGAACAACAACTTACTAATGTCGGACACGAGTGACTGTGATATGTCGGAAATTGCATGTACAATTCATGTCTTGTAGAAAATCAAAATTTATAAGCTCATTTTCACAAAATGTATTGTCGGTGACTAAATCAAATGTTCAAGGTCGAGATGATAATAAAATCACAACACTCAATGTACTTATTGTAAGTGGACAGTATTAAAAATAATTTATAACTATTTTAAAGTCAGACACCTAAATAGTCACTAGTATGAAACTTGACTTTTATACAAATCTGACGTGTTACACTCACATGACTTTCTCTACTCTTGTACTAACCATTCCTACAAACTCTTATTGCTATATCTTCTTCGTGTTAGTTGAGATAAACTTTTGTACAAATTATCTTATTGCTTATTTCCTTGTAGGTACAAGAGGAATATAATAGACTTTGAGCGATAGTCAAATGTTTTAAAGCTTTGATATTCCGTTCTCTTTGCACGGCTGATATATAAAAATCACTAAGGATGTTTCATTTGACAGAAGTATAAGTTCTCCAAAACTCACACAAATAACAAAGAATATATCCGCAATGGATCACTCCACAAAACAAAAAAAAAAAAAATCAGACATAAATTGTGTGTGTTAGCAAGATCTACAGTTTTGTATACTAAGCTTTCGTCTATCTGTTACAATTTACTAGTTATGCAAAAGTAATCGAGAGGAAATAACACTACATTGACTATAGCCAGAAAATTCAATATACACATTTGATGTGTCATGGAAATACCTTTAACACACGGCATTTTAATCAAAATTGTTACACCCATTTTACAGAAAATCAAATTTTCGAAAAATGTTCTATATAAAGAGTAGTTTAGGGTGGAGGAAATTTGTCCAAAAACTTCGTGTTGTATCCTTGAAGGACATGAACTTAATAACCAACTTTGGTTTTTAAACGACTTTTCGTTTTTGAGCTATTCTGTCCACAGACAGGTACACAGGCACACACATACACACACACAAGGACCTTTTCTAAAAAATTTTATTTTTTAAGGGATTCAGGGGGTCTCAAAACATGCATTTCCGCTGAAATCTCGATATTGGATTTTTGGGTGGAATACAATACTTCCTCTACTTACTGTACGTAGTAGAGAAAGTAAAAGTTATGTAAATCGTTTCATAAGGAAAAGAAAAAGAGCGAAAGGAAGTAGTGTTAGATGCGTTCGCTTAGGCAGCCAAGAATCGAAGGCAGAACCATCTGGCTGAGTGAAGGAAGGATATAGACCTTCAGTTTTACATCTTGTTGGCGGTTTCTTTTCTCTGTTCAGAATCTGCCAAGAATCGAAGGCAGAACCATCTGGCTGAGTGAAGGAAGGATATAGACCTTCAGTTTTACATCTTGTTGGCGGTTTCTTTTCTCTGTTCAGAATCTGCCAAGAATCGAAGGCAGAACCATCTGGCTGAGTGAAGGAAGGATATAGACCTTCAGTTTTACATCTTGTTGGCGGTTTCTTTTCTCTGTTCAGAATCTGCCAAGAATCGAAGGCAGAACCATCTGGCTGAGTGAAGGAAGGATATAGACCTTCAGTTTTACATCTTGTTGGCGGTTTCTTTTCTCTGTTCAGAATCTGCCAAGAATCGAAGGCAGAACCATCTGGCTGAGTGAAGGAAGGATATAGACCTTCAGTTTTACATCTTGTTGGCGGTTTCTTTTCTCTGTTCAGAATCTGCCAAGAATCGAAGGCAGAACCATCTGGCTGAGTGAAGGAAGGATATAGACCTTCAGTTTTACATCTTGTTGGCGGTTTCTTTTCTCTGTTCAGAATCTGGAGGAGGCTTTACAATTATTCTTTTTTTGTGCAATCCCTTGAGATAAATTGCATCATATTCTTCATGTCTTCTGTGAACTTTTGTTTCGTGTTTTTTCCTCTTAGCATTACCGCACATTCCCCTTCCTTTTTGGTGTTATGAAATGTTTCCCTAGAGTTTCATATTGGACCCAGATTACCCCCCCCCCCCCCCCAGTCCCATTCTTTTTCCTTACTCTGCTCGCAACTTCAGTTCCGTCTTCACGATCCATATGTTTACATTTTTATTTTACGCTCCTCAAGTACAACAATTTTGTTTAGGCAATTTTCAGGAAACATAAGACGAAATGTTTATAACTTAGTGAAGCTTTTGTGACAGACAATGGGATTTGTCAAATATCATAAGTATGTACTTACTGAGGAATTTCATGGTGTTCACGTGACCCCAGAACCAGCGCCCAGTGACATTGTAGACAACCTGCAAAAGTGCAACAAATTAGTTTATACAATCCTAGTAGTAACAGAGGCAGTGTCAGAAAATGAATGACGTAATTACCATGGCAACAAGATAGCAAAGACGTCATCAGTGCCACGACAGTTTTCTCATATATGCCTGTAAGAAAATCTGCATAGTTACCAACTGTGAAAAGTATACCACTAATGTGGTTTGTCGTACTTTTCGTTTTTCCAGCCACAAAACTTTTGATATTCTTTGTCGTAAGCATGTTTTGATTTTCTAGAATTAATAAACTGGTTCAAGATGTCAAGTGAAGTACAGTCCATATTTTCAATAGTTTTATAAGACGTCCTGTAGAATTTGTGTTTGTGTGTTCTCGGTGTTTTACTTATTTAGTTTACTCTTTATCGCTTATAGTATCCTAAGAGTTTTAACTAAATATTTGTTTAGGTGTATTAAGTAATGTGTGCAAAGAACCATAAGGCTATCTGGCAAGTGCAACCCGAGTGCAGGATACTATATGGTTAAACCAGGGATATTTCATCTAGTATACGTAATATAATAAAACCACTTGTAGAAACGTTTATCTCGAATAAGATGAAGAAGGTAGAAGACCAGACGTTTATGCAAGAGTGAGTAGGGAATGTCGTGTGAGTGTAACACGTCAGATTGAACTGTCTCCAGGAGGAACACTTTATAAGCTACTGGCGTCGCCATCTTCTTTTATTTAGACGTTGACTCGTTACGTCTTTAAGGGCTCCGAGCCCTGTAGGGGTGGGACGAAGGGCGGGGGGGGGGGGAGCTTCTTTATAAGACGTCCGTTAGGCGAAAATATTCTATTACGTAAAATTAAGAAGGGAATGTGTCTGTCTGTCTGTCTCCTAAATAACGAGCAGCAGGAGAAGGCTGCAAGATGTGACATCAATTTATGACTAGAGGAAGTTTTCATAAAGACCTCTATTAGGGGAGAGAATACAGAGTATCAAATACCACACACACACAGATACACACACACACACACACACACACACACACACACACACAGACACACATACACACAGAGAGAGAGAGAGAGAGAGACACACACACCACTCACTCTTGTCACTCAATATTCAAAACAGTGCAGTGGCGTACTTCCACATCTGAGGCCTCAAGTGTGAGAAACATTAACCTATGCAGTGCTGTTTGTTCAGAGTAAAACATAATCCCATGGGACAACAGCACATCCAGGCCAAGACCTACTGCTCGACCGCTGCGTCCCCCACCTCTGTGTCATGTGTGTGGGGTGCAGTATTGCAGGTGGGACGTGGTCAGTGCCCCGGTCCCTCCTGGTCGGTTATGCGGTCTTCTCAAGTGCCCCTCAGGGACCTAACAAGGCTGCGTGCGCCCCAGAGAAAATGCCCACCACGGTACCAGGAAACGAACCCGGGTCCTAGGCAGTTAATATATGTAGTGCTGTAAACAGGGCCACCTGTATGGATGCAATACTCGTATTAACTAATTGAACCTTCTAGTCCTTCCGGAAGGAAAATATAGTTCGCAATTTTATTTCAAAAATATTTAGTGCAAGAACTATAAAAATACCGGTCCATTACAACAGTGAAATAATGTCGAATTTATTCTGTTTAATACATATGCATTGAGTGGATATTGCGCCTGCGCAGTTAGGGAAACAACCAAGTGCATAAAACATGACCGCGTGCAATACAATGTGTATTATTTGGGAGATAAACCGTTAAAAAGTGCTGCAAAACAGGTTCTTGTGAATGATTTAGCGCCACTTCAGAAAGAATGGAGCTGTAGTGAAGAGTGAATGCAATGATTAGTGTTATTCCTTGTAAAGTGAAATAGAAACAAAGGCACAAGCTGCAAACAGTGATTCCGGTTTGTGAGCAGTTTTATTGAGGGCGCCTCAAGGCAGGTAAGGTTATGGTAACCCAATGTTGCCAGGTAGACAGACACTTCGTCTGTACCAGGACAAAATGTACCCCTCCAACACTCAACCTAATGATTGCTAATGATGTTTTGGAACTCCAGATAGAATACTGCAAAGATTTGAATTTGCCAAAAATGGTAACTTCTGCTGTACTTGTCGTAACACGCTGCACGCTCCTCATTTTGGTTTCTTAGTGAAAGTGATGTAACAAAACACAACGTCACTTTTATTGTTTCTATAATCTCACAATAAATAAAACACTCACTAACCTCAAAATCCACCTAAAATATGCAGAAAATATATGTTTTTACAGGTTCACCAACATAAACCAAGTGACCAACATAAAAGCTTGAGCCTTGCGTATCCAAATCGTTCTCATTCCGAGTTGAATTCAAGGTGGCAATGTGGATCGTATCGAAAATGGGATTGGACTGAAATCGATTTCTATTCCCCATGGAAACGTAGTGATTAAGATCGCTAAAAGAATTAGGCAAACATCTGTAAACGGAAAAAGTCTAATCTACAAGTGGTGAGGTGCAATAAGTAAATAAGTCAAAGAAGTTTAAATTGCTAATTTCACCATTAAAACCGACAAGTGAATTTGTGTTGGTAAGACTGCTTGGAAGGTGTAACATTATGAACCCATTAGCTAGACACCAAAATTGCTAAATAAACTTATGCTATACTGTGATCCTGTAAGTTTTATGAGGTTTCAGTGTGACTTTTGACCAGAGGATATACAAGTTGAACCTTTGACTCTAGTTTTGTTGCTAATACTTTACTCTGGAACTATTTCAGATAAAAAGTTTACATTTTCAGCATACAAGTATCAATATATTTATCTATAATATATCCACAAATATGTTGTTTTAATAGTGCAAATCAGTTTATTTCCGATATACGCACGCGTAAGATAAAACACCAATTAACAAACTGACGGAAGGAAGTAAATATTTCCGTGTGCATTCCCGGATTTTGGTCACCGGAGAGGCCGAGAGTGAGTCACCAAGCAGGTTATTGCAGAAAAATGATTTAATACGTCAATTAAATCACCTTCATTTACAACTCAGTCAACGCTATATATTTTGTAGGTTATCATTAGGGTGTAACTTTGTGGTGCTGGACAGATGCAGAATACCGAGTAAAGGTTGCTGGTGACTCCATGTTGGGACTTCTGCGCATCTCTGCAAATTCCTATTTTACCTCATTCTTTCCTTCCTTCTGGAGGTGTTAGATCTTCTTAGGTCAAGTTCTCCACCCTTTATCCTTTTACGTTTTTACTTTCTATACTACGTATAAGTAGGGAAAGTATTTTAGTTGACCAAAAACATCGATGTCGAAATTTCACCGGAGATATATGTTTTGAGGCCCCTGAATACAAACGAGTACTTTTATAAAAAGGTCCCTCTGTGTTTGTGTATTTGTCTGTGTTTCTGTATCTGTCTCTTTTAGTGTCTGTCTGTCTCTGTGTGTGTGTCTGTCTCTGTGTGTCTGTCTGTGTGTGTCTGTGTGTGTCTGTCTGTCTCTGTGTGTGTCTATGTGTGCGTGTCTGTGTGTATCTGTCTGTTAGTGTGTCTGTCTGTTGGATTTTCTCAAAAATGAATAACAATTTTAATTAAAATGCCATATGTTTAAGATATTTTTATGAGAAATGAAATGTATTTTGAATTTTCTGTCAATTTCAATAGTAGGAGCAAGACTTCTATGATACAATGTATATTTAAAAAAAAAAAAAAAAAAAAAAAAAAAAAAAAAAAAAAAAAAAAAAAAAAAAAAAAAAGGAAACGAAAAAGAAAACTTCTGAAATAATAAATAAGATTATTCCTCATCGTAAACCGGTTATAACTTCTTTCTTGGCAAACCGTAATAGATAGACCAAGTCTTACTAAAGAGTAGATCTCGTTAAAACACAATTTATGTCCTAATGCAGTTTTTGTGGAGTGAACCATTTCGGAGATATTCCCTGTCATTTGTGTGAGTTTTGCAATAATTTAAACTTTTCACAAATGGAAGGTCGTTATTCACTTTTTTATGTTTTGGTTATAGAAGGAGAGTGGAATTACAAAGTCATGATACAGCGATCACTCTTACAGCCCTTGTCTAACACTTAGTCATATTCCCCTTGTAGCGTCAAGAAAATTAGTAATAGGATAATTTGTACAATTGTTTATCTATATTAACATGAAGTAGATATGATAACTGTTTGAAGAATGAGTAGAGAAACTCACGTGAGTGCAACACATGAATGAGAGGTACTGCAAAAACAGGTATTTCTTTTCTTCAACTGTTTGTGTGTGTAATGCCGCACTTTGCTCCAGCGGCTACTGACTTAAAAGTTTTCATTCCGTCTCTTTCTTGTCAACTGTTCCTTGTTTCAGCGTTTTAGAGTCTCTCTGTCTCTCTCTCTCAGCCCTCAATTCCCGCATAATCCAATTTTCCTTATTCGTCCACCACATTCAAAAAAATTCATTTCATTTGCAAATTCCTTTCTTTCGGCTTCTTATGCTAATATACGTATCTAGATAAATATTGTTTTATTGTGATTATCCGTTGTGCTAGTGTGCATTTAAATACAGCTTACAAACTGGCGGCTATTTTACCGAGTAAGACGGTTTAGTGGCAATGTGCGAGGCTTAGGTACTTTCACAAGGTCGTAGGTTCCATTCCACGGCGGACCTTTCTCACCCATTAGTCTTTTTTCTTGGTCACCATCATGGATTATTAGGAAATTATTATTATGAAACTAAACAATCATTAACTTTCACTCTATATATAAATATTTACGTAAACTTCGCCCTTTAATTGAAATTTCCAATAATGTGTATGTAGATTCACCTGACACACGCAATACAATGAACCACTTCTGGAAGTATCCACGTCACTGCAGATAACTCCTCTTCAAACTGCTTCTTCAGGAATAGAAAGTCGGTGACCTCTTCATCATAGGGAACAGGAAGAAATCACATGGTGGGACTATAGGGTGTATGTCTCAGTTCCTTACATTGTTACATTAGCGGTGTGAAGGTGTTGATGAAGGATGGTTGAAACCTAATCCCTAATGTCCTTGTAGGTTAGTCTTGGATCTTCCCTAATCACTTTGGTGATGTTGGTCTCTTCATCTTTAAGAGATTGCCGCCCCCTCTTAAATTCTACAGTGTCACGTGACAGAGAATAGTCCCCAAAAGTCCCTCTCAAACACTCAAGTGACTGTGTTTCATTTAAGTCACATTTGAAGTTATACAAAATCATTACATGAAAATGTTCTCTCTGAATCTCCATTCTACTTGAAAAAACCTTCACACTTTCCACACTTCAAACATAAACTGAGCAACAATGAATGAAACAATAATGGTCTGGCTGCTACAATTGTCCCAGGGGTGTCCAACTGTCACTATCTCAGTATAGTTAGCCCTGTATTTTTGGCGAAACAGAATGATAGTGAAAGTAAACGCGATGATGGTATTACGTAGCACATTTAAAGGAAGACCACGAGCTAGGAAACTGCAGGCAGAAAGGCGCCAAAGCTTGGGAGTGGCCATTACTCTAATTAACAAGGAGTTTAATGTTCTGTACATTTGTTCCTCCCATAATCAATAAGGAGATCGTCCTATCTGAGTTACATTATTACTCTGGCATAAGACCTTGGGCCTAATGAAATTGGAATCCTACTTTTTCCACGGACTTCACCTGTGTATTACCAATTTACGATTCTTATAGAACATTTTTTATTCCAACAACTTTTTAGAAATAATTCAGATGATTCAAAATAGTTCAGAATTGAAAATATAGTTCAAATGATTTTACTCACAGGACGTATTTATTATATATACTACAGAAAAATGGGATATAACGATTTCACCAGAAATACGGGTTTTGAGACTTGCTGACTACAACAAGAATTTAACAAAAAGATCCTCGTGTACCTGTGTGTCTGTGAATGACTACAACAGATACGTTAAATATCTTAAGTTTCTATGTAAGTTCACGCCCATGTCAGGGTGCTACATGAACATTTTCAACAAAACTGCGTTCTTCAGACTAACCTTTACATGAATAACTTCCAGAACATTTTTGATTTCTCAAAAATGGCTTAATGATTTTGATTAAATTGTGATATGTTTAAGATATTTGTATGACAAATGAAATGTACCTATATTTTGAATTTTCTGTTTATAGCCCATGTAGTCCTGTTTACTCTGGATAACTTTTGTATAACTGGTGAATCGTAAGAGATAGAAAAATCTTATTGTAAAACAAATGTAGATGTTGTTAAAACACACAATTTATGTCCAAATAATTTTGTTGTAGAGTGAACCACTTCGGAGATATTCCTTGTTATTTGTCAACATTTTGCAATATTTAGAGACCGTTCCCAAATGGGAAGTCGCTATTCATTTTTTATCTCTTAGTCGTACAAACAGAACTTAATTTCGAAGTCATCATATAGCGGCCACTCTTAACATACTTGATTATTACTTAAAGTTTACTGTATTTCTATATTCTCCTTGTAATTAAAAAACATTAACTAATGAGATAATTTGTACAAACGTTTATCTGTATTAACATGAAGAAGATAGAGGAATAAGTGTTTGTAAGATTGGTTAGTACAAGAGTGAGTAGAGAAAGTCATGTGAGCGTAATACATCAGAATGTTTTGGGAATAACGCAAGGATGTCAAAAGCTGCACTCTGAATGCACGCCACTGTTCAAGACGAGGAGTAGGAAAAGGCGCTAATTAATACAAGGTTTGATAGCTGCAAGAAAAACCATTAAAATTCATGTATAATTAACAAAAAGAAGAAGAAGAAGGAGGAAGCAAGAGAGGAGTTAAATATTTAATCTTATTTCACTCTTGGGGATGTGAATTTTTCCTTGGCACCTTTGACTATTACGGGGCGGGCGGCTGTTTGAAGTCTTAATACCGGAAGTAAAAGCCATTTTCTGAAAAATTCACAAGCTCAGTAACAACTTTCGTAAGATTCTGTGAAATAAACGTTCCTTTTTTAGGTTGAAGGGGCGATATTTACTTTAAAACGATTCCAGAAACGGAAAGATAAGTTCTTACTTTCTGTACCAATTATGTACAGCTGTAGGCATCGCAAATATCGCATGTCGCACCCCCTCAATAAAACCAGAGTTATTAGTATAAGACCCACTTGTTTGTTTGTGTTTGTCTGCGTGAGTGTGTCTATGTTTGTGTTTGTACCTGTGTGTCTGTATTTGTGTCTGTTTGTGTTTGTGACTGTGTGCCTGTGTTTGTACCTGTGTGTTTATGTTTGTGATCCTCCCCTAGGGGACATAGACAGAATAAGCCTGACTTCAGTATCAAACACCCTCCCTCCCTGTCTCTCCTATTACTGTTCGTATTTGAGCTCCGAAATGTTTAGGTCCTGTTTGAGAAAAATGTAATAAAGCACTGTTGTATCCAAGAATGACAAATGTAAATAAATAAAGATAAAAATATATATTTTTGTGTAGTAATACTTTGTGTATACAGTTTATGAGCTATAGAAAACATATCCATAATGAATACAGCTTCAAAATATATTCCTAGAGAATTCAAATTCTACATTTTGTCGAAAATATCTTAAATATCTACGTTTTAATATGAATAGTTAGGGCAACTTTTTGAGAAATTAAAATACAGCGAAGAATGTTACTTTACATTGTAGCCTAGGATGGCTGAATTTTCTGAAAATTCTTGTGTGGTTGTTTGAAAGATGTTCAATTTAAATAACTTCGGTTTTCATCTGACTTCTCATTTTTGAGTTCTGCTGGTTAGAGACACACACCTTCTTTGTATTCAGGGGGCCTCAAAACATGTATTTGCAGCGAATGTCGCCACTGAATTGTTGGGTGAAGTACAATACTTGCTCTACCTGCTATAGGCAGTAGAGACTTTGATACACTCAGTAGTCATACATAACCTTAACGCACTCGTGTGGTAATATTCCATTATGTGATGAATGCATACAGAAGGCTGTTTCCTTCAAGAGGGCCATGCCATGATTATAAAGGCAAGGAGCGCTGCAGAAAATATCTGTGGGCCTGCATAAATATGGATGAAGGGAAGTCAAAATGCAAACAAAGCAGGGCAAGCAAGCGACGTCACTTCAACAAAGAAAATAGGTCACAAGACGTACGTACGTACGTTCGTTCGTAAGGGAAGAAAGTTGACCAAATTGGGAGGTTTGTATATCTCCTTGTGTCACAAGGGAGAGAAGGCCCAATAGGATTATGTGGCTACGCTAAATTCAATTGAAGCACCTTCGACAGACAGACAGACAGACACAAGCCTTCAATTCCTTCGATTTGTCTGCAAATCCTTTCTTTCTCTCTCTCTCTCTGAAAGCATCTTAACAAGCTGGACGTTTTAACACCTTCTGTACCTTACTCCTCTGTCTACTTAATGGCAATACAGATAAACATTTGTACAAATCATGTTATTGCTTATTCTCTTATAGGTATCAGAATACAGTAGACTAAATGATAGTCAAATACTTTAAGAGCTGATGGCTATATGATGATTTTGAAATTACAATGTTTCTGCACGTTCAGGACATAAAAAATCTTATGTGTTGCACTCACATGGCTTTCTCTACTCTTGTACTAACCATTCTTACAAACTCTTCTTCGTGTTAGTTGAGATAAACATTTGTACAAATTATCTTATTGCTTATTTCCTTGTAGATACAAGGGGAATATGGGAATACAGTAGACTTTGTGCGATAGTCAAATAATTTAAAGTTTTGAGATCTCGTTCTCTTTGCGTACTTAACATATAAAAAATGAACAACGGTGTTCCATTTCGCGAAAGTTTCAAGTTTTCCAAACTGACACAAATAACAATGAATATCTACCAAATGTTCACTCTACAGAAAAATTTATTCAAATATAAATTGTGTTTTTTACTGAGGTCCACACATACTCCATCTGATTCCACAAGATCACGTGTAAATAATTTATTTTGGTGTTGAAAGCACTTCACTTAATGTAAATGTTGTATTGTTTACAGGCTCCGCTCTGATTCTATTGGATTCAAGGCACGAGCCTTTGTCCTATGTAGATAAGTGCACTGTTTCAGTTTGAGCCAACTTAAGACTCTGGGCTGACACAACAGTAAGTTCTGCAGTTAAACATCTTCGTTGTTGGGTATTTCTCACTACATTTTGCAAATAAATTTAAAAGAACTTGTTGTCACCACTTGTTAATGGTTTTTAGTACTTCGCACAGAGCGCCATTTGGAACCTCTATGGCTGCCCGCGCATGTACCTCGCTCGTATCGATGTAATACATGTTAGTGTATTCCAATTATTCTTCCTATAATATTTTCAGTGCTTTTAGGAATAAAGCTTTAAGAAATTTTAAATTTAACGTTCTTTCTTGTATTACTTAAGGGACTATATTTTCATTTACGCGTGGTAATATTGGTTCGATGAACTGAAACACGTACTGTTGTTTATATTCCAGTTTTAAAGTAAGGCTGGCGTAGGTATACATGTTTCATTAATATCACGTGTACTGTAATGCGAATTTTACATAGAAACGTTCCACCACTGTTTTCTCACTATAGATATTTTCAATATGTTTACTTTCTCTGCTACGTATAGTAAGTATCGCAAGTATTGTATTCGACGTCCAGACTTCATCGGAAATGTTTTGAGGTCCCCTTCTAACAAAAAAAAGCTTTTTAGAAAAAAGATAGATATGTGTGAGTGTGAGTGTGTGTGTGTGTGTGTGTGTGTGTGTGTGTGTGTGTGTGTGTGTGTGTGTGTGTGAGTGAGTGAGTGAGTGAGTGGCTGTCTGTGGACAGCATAACGCAAAAACGAAAAGTCCGTTTAAAAGGAAAGTTGGTGTTTAAGTTTAATGTACTTCAGGGACGCGACACAAAGATTTTGAAGAAAATAGCCGCACCCTAAACTATCCTTTACATGGAAAGTGTTTCGAATATTTTGATTTTCTTGAAAATGACTCCGAAAGTTTTGATTAAAATAACACATGTTTGTGATATTTGCATGGCAAATGAAATGCATATTTTGAATTTTCAGGTAAACCGTAAGAGATAGAGAAAGTCTTATTGTACAAAAATGTAGATCTTACTAAAACACACACTTTATTTCTAAATACATTGTTTTAGTCGTTCATTTCGGAAATATTCCTTGTTATTTCTGAGTTTTAAGTTAGTGGTGAAAAGAGAACGAGTCTCAAAGCTTTAAAAGATTTGACTATCATTCAAAACCTACTGTATTTCCATATTCCCCTTATACCTAAAAGAAAACAAACAATAATAATTTTTGAAAATGTTTATCTCAACCAACACGAAGAAGACAAAGGAATAAGAGTTTGTAAGGATGGTTAGTACAAGAGTAGAGAAAGTCATGTGAGTGCAACACATCAGATTTTTACATTAATATTACGTGTATTGTAGAGAACTTCAGAAGGAACTTTATATATACATTTTACTTATTGAGAAAATAATTTCAGCATGTGGCATTTTAATTAACATACACATTTTTGATAAAATAAAAATTGTTCATACTTTTTGTATGTAAACATAGTTTGAGTTGGGGAGATTCTCGTAATTGATACATGCTGAATTTAGAGAGCAAGTCGTGCGAGTAGGTGATAAAAGGAGCAATAAGACAGTGTGCAATTAGTTGCCAAAGAAAGCTGATAAGGACGGCTGCACTAGACATATGTACATCCCCTCCCTTCCCTTCCCGCTCGTTCCAATTAAGCTACAAACGAATCGCTTAGCAGAGAGCGCCTGATTGTGAACAGGTTCGATTGACACGAACACTCGAGCTAATGCAAACAGAAGAGGGAGAGGGAGAGAGCTACAAACAAAAGAAAAGGCAACATCAGCAACAAAAGGCGTGTTTCACAAGGAAAGATCAGGACCGACCGACCGACCGACCAAGCAACGCTCTCTTTGTGTCCTTGTTTGTAGAACCAACTCGCCCTGCAAACATTATCAACCTACCTAGGCATAGGCACTAGGTTACAAGATCTTCCTCCTCCTTTCGTGGGGACTAGGTCTTCCTAGTCTTCTTCTCCCATGTGTCTACGTAACCACGACATCTTCCCATTCTATTAACATGTTCTATCCATGTTTGTAAGATAGGACTAACTTACGACTGGTTCACTTTCTTTGCCTTGATGCACATTCAAACTATTTTTGTGTATTTAATTGTTTAAAGATAAACAAATGTTAATACATTGAAACAAAAAGCAGAAGTTGGTCACATAAATTGAGCACGTGCTCGAGAGAAGAGCACTAATTTACATGGAAGAGATAGTGTATTAAATCATTGCCTGTTTGGTCTAGTTGTCTCAGGTTCATATCTTAACTGCTCCTTTACACTGAATTTCCTTGTTTTTGTCCCTCATTTGATTCAAGTACTGCGGAAAGTTTAAATATAAAGTACAAACTCCAACCAATGACTGAAGGTTTGATAATCTTTAGGTCAAGTATAGCCTTCATTTGGAAGAGCGAGCTAGCGCCTGAAGGATGCGGCAACTTCTTCATCTGCCGTGTTTGACACGAAGTATAAACATCAGGAGTACAGCTATACATAGTTTGGATAATACCTACACGGAATGCCTTGTCGCACACCGACCTATCAGATTGGCTCAGGTGATAACGCCGGCTGGAACTTCGCACACCAAACACTCACTTGAAAACACTCAATCTAAACACCGCATTTGTAGAAAAAGGTCACTGTATGTGTGTGTGTGTGTCTGCCTGTGAACAACAATACTGTAAAAGGGAACGTCCGAGAAATAAATACCAAAGTGAACATTTAACTTGAGACTATTGCAGGAATATCCCACCCCAACTACCAGCAAAGGAAAACATTTGAACATTTTTACTTCTCAAAATGGTTTTAGTGGATGTATTGTCATTGTTGAAAACAGCCGATATTCCAATAAACTGCAATGGACATTACTACCAACCGACAATGGAAATTACTAACAAGTGTGTGACAATACCCCAGGAAAAAAAGACAACAATTTCAAGCGGCTGCGCCGTAGCCGAGTGGTTAGACCATTCGCTTCTCACCAAAGGGTTCCGGGTTCCATTCCAGCCAACTATATGTGAGAAAGCGGCGCTGGAGCGGGTTTCCCCCGCCATCTCATTCCACCAGTGTCACCGCCTGCTGTGCCACAAGTAGCAAAAGCGGGCGTAAAACACTACACAACATGATGCATTGTAAGTTCCATAAGCCACATTCATAGTCAAACCATTAACCAGTCAAAAGAACATATCCTCTTTCTTCATTAACGTAACAATTCTTTTCATTTGAATACAAATAAAGTGAATGTTTAATCTGTAAATAAAGGATGCAATTTTGTGCTGTAATTAATTTAATACAATACTAAATGTAATTGCTTTTATGTAAACAGTATTAATGTGTATGATGTGTACAAACAGGACTCATCTTTGGCAAATCTTGTTTTGTAATAACACTTTTTGGGTAAAATCACTTCTAAACGCTAAAATATATAGTAATACATTTAGTGCGGTACCATGCTGTGGACAAAAAAAAAAACAACAACAAACAACAATAATAATAATAATAATATTAATAATAATGATAATTGTATATAATGACCTGAAAGAATTAAGACAAAACCACGCACACACGAGCAATACAATGACGTCAACAGATTAATACGGCGTGTTGTTCTAAAATGTATCGGTCGGCTTCTCTGCAACAGGTTAATAAACAAGGGCTTCTGTGGCAACATAGCACCAACTGTGCCCGTAGCTTTACCATGGTTATATTTTAGTAACAGTTGGCAGTACTAATAGAATATCACCAGACTGCACCCTGATGGGGGGAAATGTCACAATTGGTTTTTGGGGTATCCCAGTAAGTTGTTTGCTCTTATTGCTTATTTTATTGTAGCTACAAGGGAAATATGGCAATACAGTAGGCTTTGTGCTATAGTCCAGTCTTTTAAAGCTTTCAAATTCCCTTCTCTTTGCACGGTTACCATAGTGTACATTGAATAACAATATTGCATTTGACAGAAGTATAAGTTCTCCAAACCCCACACAAATAACAAGCAATACCTCGGAAATGGTTCACTCCATACAAAACATTGAATAACGATATTGCATTTGACAGAAGTGCAAGTTCTCCAAACCCCACACAAATAACAAGCAATACCTCGGAAATGGTTCACTCCATACAAAACATTGAATAACAATTATGCATTTGACAGAAGTATAAGTTCTCCAAACCCCACACAAATAACAAGCAATACCTCAGAAATGGTTCACTCTACAACAAAATTTATCGGGACATAAATTTTGTACCTATTTTAGGAAAATCTACATTTTTTCTACAGTAAGATTTTGTCTATCTGTTACGGTTTACCAGCTTTGCAAAAGCCATCGGGAGTAAATACGACTACAGGGCCTATAGACAGAAAATTCAAGATATACATTTCATTTGTCATACAAATATCTCAAACATATGGCGTTTTTATCAAAATCGTTGGGCATTATCGAGAAATTCAAAATGTTCCATGTAAACGTTGGTTTACAATGAAACAGTTTTCTTCAAAATCTTTTCGTCGCATCCTTGAAAGACATTAACGTTAAATAGCAACTTTGGCTTTTAACTTACTCATTTTTGAGTTATGCTGTCCAGAGTGACACACACACACACACACACACACACACACACACACACACACACACACACACACACGCACACACACACACAGGGGACCTCAAATCATATTTCCGGTGAAATTTCGACATCGAATTTTTGGGTGGAATACAATACTTCCTCTACTTAGTATATGTGATAGAGAAAGTAAACAGAGCTGTGTTTTTTAGAAGAGAAATAAAGTGACATAGGTATGTATGTAAGTGAAGTGAAGTGCAAGCGTGCAACACGTTTCTTACAGAAGCCTGCAAAAGGGAGAGCGGACCAAGATAAGTAGCAGAAGCAGGGAGAGAGCGTTTCATGTCGCCAACAGTTGACGCTCGTTCTGAGTGGCATTTTCAATTATTGCCCGGATTTTCTCCTTCTCTCTCTACATCCTCTTTAATCAATTACCTACTCAAAGAGAACCGACCGACCGACCGACCGACCCACCCTCTGTCGCCTTTGAAAAATGAGTGACAACAGGAATGCTCTTGAACCTTCAACGAGTTCAATGGCAATCCCCTCTTTAATGAAACACGAAAAACAATTTACAGCCTCAGGTCAAACAGAATACCTCCATATGTACGAGTGCAATTTCAGACAAATAGGAAAAACCTATTTTAATTTTATACTCGTATTATACTAGGTGAAAATTCGACGTTGGCCGTGGTTTCATGATTTATCACTATTTGTGGTACCTTAGAGATATTTTAAAATATTACTTAACACATCTAAACAAATATTTCATTAAAACGTTTAGAATACTATCAAGTAGAGCACTTAATACAAAGGTAGTGTTGAACAAACAAAAATAATACAGAAAAGTACAGAAAAACCACGAGAATATAATATGTTGCATTTCTATTTCGATAATACAGAAAAGTGTGAGCTATTAGTGGTATATTTTCTCCGTGTTAGTTGAGATAAAATTATCTTATTGCTTAATTCTTTGTAGGTACAAGGGGAATATGGGAATACAGTAAGCTTTGAGTGATAGCCAAATCTCTTATAGCTTTGAAATTAGGTTCTTTTGCACGGTTAAGATGTAACAAAATTACGTAGTAACCATGATGCATGTGACAAAGCCTTAAATTTTCCAAAATTTACAAAAACAACAAGGAATATATTCAAAATCGTTCACTCTAAAAGCAAAATTACTTGGACTTAAGCTGTGTGTTTTAGAAAGATGTGTGTTTTTTGTATAGTAAGACTTTGTTAGTCTCTTACAGTTTACTAGTTATGCAAAAGTCATAAAGAGTAAACAAGAGCATATGGGCTCGAGCCAGAAAAGTAAAAATATACATTTTATTTGTCATTAAAATATCTTAAACATGTCATTCTAATCAAACTCTTTAGAGCCATTAAACAGAAAATAAAAATTTTCCAAAAATGTTCTATGTAAATGGTAGTTCAGGGTGGAACAATTTTCTTTTCTTTAAAATCTTCGTGTCGCATCCTTAAATGATGTTAAAACTTAGCAACTTTGGCTTTTATCCTACTTTTCGTTCTTGGGTTATGCTTACACACACACGCACGCACCCACACACGCACCCATGCTTGTACGCACGTACTCACACACGTACACACACGCACGTACCCACGCATGCACGCACACACACACGCACCCACGCTTGTACGCAACCTCTCACACACGTACTCACACACGCACGTACCCACGCATGCACGCACACACGCATGCACACGCACCCACGCTTGCACGCACCCTCTTTCACACGTACTCACACACGCATGCACGCACACATGCACGTACCCACGCATGCACGCACACACACACGCACCCACGCTTGTACGCAACCTCTCACACACGTACTCACACACGCACGTACCCACGCATGCACGCACACACGCATGCACACGCACCCACGCTTGCACGCACCCTCTTCCACACGTACTCACACACGCATGCACGCACACATGCACGTACCCACGCATGCACGCACACACACACGCACCCACGCTTGTACGCAACCTCTCACACACGTACTCACACACGCACGTACCCACGCATGCACGCACACACGCATGCACACGCACCCACGCTTGCACGCACCCTCTTCCACACGTACTCACACACGCAAGTACCCACGCATGCACGCACACACGCATGCACACGCCCCCACACACGCACCCACGCTTGCACGCACCCTCTTACACACGCACGTACCCACGCATGCACACACACACACGCACTCACCCACGCATGCACACGCACACACCGAGGATGGCAGAGATGCTCTCTTGATTACTATACGTGGCTTGAAGCCCGAGAACGTCTTGAATATGTTCGTCCCCAGGAAAGCTTCAGATCTTATTTCATGTAAGAAAGCAATTTACATTTACAATTTCTACAAATGTTTGTCTCCATTGATATGAGGTAGATAGAAGAATTAAGTGTTTGTGAGAGTAGTTTGTGCAAGAGTGACTAGAGAAAGTCATGTGAGTGCAACATACCAGATTTTATCTCATACATAATAATGCAACTCAAAAACACTGTTTTAAAGAACGGTTAAAAAAAAAATTACTCAGCTGAAAGAATCGCGGAATTTATTTCCTTTTTTCTGTCGTAATGATTGTTCGACTAGGGTTTAATAAGTTTTTAACGAGGATCATTTGAAGGTTCCCAGTAGAGTTGATAATGACACCTGAGTTATGAGAAGAAGCAACCCTCTTGGCAGGTTCAGTGGCAAAAAACAACCAGACCGTTTGTCGAAAAACCATGATGGATGATCCAGTTCTCTTGTTTTGTTCTCATCTTCTTCTTCTTCCCTTCTTGGCTTTCGGATCGTTTGTTCTGAAGCCCGGTAAATCACACTCTTTTCCCAGGCCCGTATTTCCACATCACTTTGCTTATACCTTCTTCTACATGCCGCCTTTGACACACAAGATGATATCGCTATCTTTTCCCTTCAAACAACTAAACAACTGCTCATCTTAACTCCTTTACTATCTGAAGGATGATTAGCCGTGTTAAATTTATAGATGTCGAGCTTTCCGCTATCTTAAACTGATGAGTATCACCAGGAACCAAGTAATAAACGTTCATCTCAAACTCATGGACTTCTTCAGGAACTGGATAATCAATAAACGTTCATCTTAAACTCATGGCCTTCTACTGCGTTATTTGTGTAGTTTCTAGTAGACGGATGTTTTTAATAGGAATGCGACATATACCAGTACACATCTGTGGAAATGATAAATATGAGCTCCAGCACACTTTGATGTAAGTGTGCGGAATCATCCCAACGTCGCATGTCGCATGTCTAAATCGTTGGATTGGTAAAGGTGCACCAGTTCCATGGCTAGCACGGTCACCAGATCTGACACCTCTCGACTATTTTCTGTGGAGTTGTATGAAGAGTATGACACTCCTGTGACGTCAGTAGAGAACCTCATAGCTCGTATCCACGGTGTGATTGAAAATGTTCAAAGACAACCGCACGTATTGGGTCATGTGTACCGCCGATATAGACTCTGTAGGAGGTACACAGTTGTATGAAGAGTACGACACTCCTGTAAAGTCAGTAGAGGACCTTATTGCTCCAGTCCACGGAGTGATTGAAAATGTTCAAAGACAACCGCACGTATTGGGTCATGTGTACCACCGATATAGACTCTGTAGAAGGTACACAGTTGTATGAAGAGTATGACTCTCCTGTAACGTCAGTAGAGGACCTTATTGCTCCAGTCCACAGAGTGATTGAAAATGTTCAAAGACAACCGTACGTATTGGGTCATGTGTACCGCCGATATAGACTCTGTAGGAGGTACACAGTTGTATGAAGAGTATGATACTCCTGTAACGTCAGTAGAGGACCTTATTGCTCCAGTCCACGGAGTGATTGAAAATGTTCAAAGACAACCGCACGTATTGGGTCATGTGTACCGCCGATATAGACTCTGTAGGAGGTACACAGTTGTATGAAGAGTATGATACTCCTGTAACGTCAGTAGAGGACCTTATTGCTCCAGTCCACGGAGGGATTGAAAATGTTCAAAGACAACCGCACGTATTGGGTCATGTGTACCACCGATATAGACTCTGTAGGAGGTACACAGTTGTATGAAGAGTATGACACTGCTGTAACGTCAGTAGAGGACCTTATTGCTCCAGTCCACGGAGTGATTGAAAATGTTCAAAGACAACCGCACGTATTGGGTCATGTGTACCGCCGATATAGACTCTGTAGGAGGTACACAGTTCTATGAAGAGTATGACATTCCTGTAACGTCAGTAGAGGACCTTATTGCTCCAGTCCACGGAGTGATTAAAATGTTCAAAGACAACCGCACGTATTGGGTCATGTGTACCGCCGATATAGACTCTGTAGGAGGTACACAGTTGTATGAAGAGTATGACACTCCTGTAACGTCAGTAGAGGACCAAATAGCTCATGTCCACGGTGTGATTGAAAATGTTCAAAGACAACCGTACGTATTGGGTCATGTGTACCGCCGATATAGACTCTGTAGGAGGTACACAGTTGTATGAAGAGTATGACACTCCTGTAACGTCAGTAGAGGACCTTATTGCTCCAGTCCAAGGAGTGATTGAAAATGTTCAAAGACAACCGCACGTATTGGGTCATGTGTACCGCCGATATAGACTCTGTAGGAGGTACACAGTTGTATGAAGGGTATGACACTCCGGTAACGTCAGTAGAGGACCTTATTGCTCCAGTCCACGGAGTGATTGAAAATGTTCAAAGACAACCGCACGTATTGGGTCATGTGTACCGCCGATATAGACTCTGTAGGAGGTACACAGTTGTATGAAGAGTATGACTCTCCTGTACCGTCAGTAGAGGACCTTATTGCTCCAGTCCACGGAGTGATTGAAAATGTTCAAAGACAACCGCACGTATTGGGTCATGTGTACCGCCGATATAGACTCTGTAGGAGGTACACAGTTGTATGAAGAGTATGACACTCCTGTAACGTCAGTAGAGGACCTTATTGCTCCAGTCCACGGAGTGATTGAGAATGTTCAAAGACAACCGCACGTATTGGGTCATGTGTACCACCGATATAGACTCTGTAGGAGGTATACAGTTGTATGAAGAGTATGACACTCCTGTAACGTCAGTAGAGGACCTTATTGCTCCAGTCCACGGAGTGATTGAGAATGTTCAAAGACAACCGCACGTATTGGATCATGTGTACCGCCGATACAGACTCTGTAGGAGGTACACAGTTGTATGAAGAGTATGACTCTCCTGTAACGTCAGTAGACAGTAGAGGACTACATAGCTCATGTCCACGGAGTGATTGAAAATGTTCAAAGACAACCGCACGTATTGGGTCATGTGTACCGCCGATATAGACTCTGTAGGAGGCACACAGTTGTATGAAGAGTATGACACTCCTGTAACGTCAGTAGAGGACCTTATTGCTCCAGTCCACGGTGTGATTGAAAATGTTCAAAGACAACCGCACGTATTGGGTCATGTGTACCGCCGATATAGACTCTGTAGGAGGTACACAGTTGTATGAAGAGTATGTCACTCCTGTAACGTCAGTAGAGGACCTTATTGCTCCAGTCCACGGAGTGATTGAAGATGTTCAAAGACAACCGCACGTATTGGGTCATGTGTACCGCCGATATAGACTCTGTAGGAGGTACACAGTTGTATGAAGGGTATGACACTCCTGTAATGTCAGCAGAGGACCTTACTGCTCCAGTCCACGGTGTGATTGAAAATGTTCAAAGACAACCGCACGTATTGGGTCATGTGTACCGCCGATATAGACTCTGTAGGAGGTACACAGTTGTATGAAGAGTATGACACTCCTATAACGTCAGTAGAGGACCTTATTGCTCCAGTCCACGGAGTGATTGAAAATGTTCAAAGACATCCGCACGTATTGGGTCATGTGTACCGCGGATATAGACTCTGTAGGAGGTACACAGTTGTATGAAGAGTATGACTCTCCTGTAACGTCAGTAGAGGACCTTATTTCTCCAGTCCACGGAGTGATTGAAAATGTTCAAAGACAACCGCACGTATTGGGTCATGTGTACCGCCGATATAGACTCTGTAGGAGGTACACAGTTGTATGAAGAGTATGTCACTCCTGTAACGTCAGTAGAGGACCTTATTTCTCCAGTCCACGGAGTGATTGAAAATGTTCAAAGACAACCGCACGTATTGGGTCATGTGTACCGCCGATATAGACTCTGTAGGAGGTACACAGTTGTATGAAGAGTATGACACTCTTGTGGCGTCAGTAGAGGAGCTTATTGCTCCAGTCCACGGAGTGATTGAGAATGTTCAAAGACAACCGCACGTATTGGGTCATGTATACCGCCGATACAGGTTCTGCGATGACAGGGTTTCCTATTTGAAAACCAATCAGTTTGCCGTGCTGTACAACACACTGAGCATTATCAGTGTTTTTGGGGCACCCTGTGTACATGCATAGATACAGACACACACAGATATACAGGGGCGTGGCGTCAATGGATGTGGGTGATATCTTACATACCCGTTTTCCTAATATTTATATGCTAATCCAATTGGCATAGTGCTTGCTGAGGAGTATGTTTGGAACAAGGATCTGCTATGAATAAGCGTATCATGCCAAGCACTAAACAGAGCGACTGGTGTTCTGCTTGCGTCACGTGGAACAATGTGCGCGCGCACTGGATGTAACCCAGGAAAGTGCACCTTGCTTGTTAATGTAGATGAGACTTAAAGCTAAGTGTTTCAGTATCTTATTTAGAAGATGACTTTCATATTTTAACTTCTTCTGCACGTATCAGAGTACAACAAGCAGTATTTCAATATAAATGTGCAGGGTATGCACTTTGCCCATGTGCTTCCGTGTGCTTCACTACAAGGAAAACACGTGTTGTATAACAGAGAACTTCCTACTGCTCCGAATATGGAAACAGAGTGCGTGTAATTAACAAACTGAGAAAGCAGAAAAAATAGAGTCAGTGATAATTGTTCTTTAACTTTAATATTTATCAGTTGGTGAATTATAATGTTCTATAAAGATTGTCAACAAATTAGTTTTACGACGCTAATAATTTTTATTTAATAATCCAAAACATTATAACATTTTGTGTTTGCAACATTCTTTAGAGAACATTTACCTATGGCAGTTATCGACATTCGATGTCTTCATCGTGTGGAGTATTTTAGGTAATCTGCCAAAACAATAGCTAAAAAAGGGAATAAACTTAAAGGTGTTAAAGATATTGCAATGAAAGTTTGAATGTTCATTATTCCTTACATGATATGAGTTTGAACAACGTCCGCTAAGAATTGTAGAATTTAGAAATGTCACGTTAAAACTAGTTGAAAGTGCACACACGCCACACTATCTTGTGACATTGCTATACCTTCTATGTAGAAAGCTTCCCATAAACTAGAAGCTCCGTGGCAGAGTTTTGCAGGTTATGTTGAAAAGTGTAATTGTGTTAACTTGAGTCGCGCAAGGCCGTACCTGTCATACGCTTGTGAAGATAAAGTAAGTAGGAAAGATACAAGCTTACAGAGGAAGTAGAAATGCACTATCAACAGATATGAGATCCAAATATGCAGGTAGGCAGGTAGGTCCATATGCAAGCCGCGATGAAGCAAGTTTCACCGCACCTTGTAAACTTGATGTATTAAACTTTAAGACTGTGACAAAACAGAGCGCTGCCAATACGAATGAAGTAAGTAGGAAAGATACAAGCTTACAGAGAAGTAGAAATGCAGTATCAACAGATATGAGATCCAAATATACAGGTCAATATGCAAGCCGCGATGAGCAAGTTCCACCGCACCTTATAAACTTGATGTATTAAACTTTAAGACTGTGACAAAACAGAGCGCTGCCAATACGAATGAAGTAAGAAAGGAGGAGATAGAAATTGGCCTAGAGTACGTACGTATCTCAGGGAAGAATAAATTGAATTACTTTACAAGAGACTATAATGGAACTGCCTACCGAAATTCTATTATTACTGCAAAGTTTGTGTTTCCTGTCATAGTAGCAGGTTTTATGTCAATTTCTTTTCTGTTTCAGGATCCACGCTGAATTTCTAATCGCGTTAAGTTTGTACTGTAGAAGCGAAGCCATTATCAAAGTTGGGCAACGTCTGTGTTTGTTGGCAAGCTCGACGTAAAACTCTTGTGTCAGGAGAAACTCTGGCAAACAGTTGCTCAAGAAGGGAGTTGTGCGCATGCCCATACTGCATTACACGCAAAACTTCCATCTCCACATTTCAACACACAAATATATGTTTTGAGGCCCCCGAATACAAAAAAAAAGAAAGGTATTTTTAGAAAAACATCTGCATGTGAGCGTGCGTATGTATGTCTGTGAACAGTATAATTCAAAAATGAAAAGTCGGTTAAAAACCAAAATTAGAAATTAAGTTTAATATCTTTGAAGCATATATATTGAGCAAAATTCCTCCACCTTAACTACCCTTTAAATGGGAAACATTTAGAAAATTATGACTCTCAAAATGCGACTATTAAAATGCGATATGTTTAAGATATTTTTATTACAAATGAAATTTATATCTTGAATTTTCTGGCTACAGCTCATGTAGTCCTGTTTACTCTGGATGACTATACGAAACATGTAGGTCTAGCATTTTTTGTGGGGTAAACGATTACGGAAATATTCCTTGCTATTTGTGTGACCTTTGCAATACTTCTACTTTTCTCAAATGGAAGGTCGTTTTTCAATGTTTAATCTCTCGGTGGCGGAAAGGGAACGGACTTTCAAAGATTGAAAATATTGCACTATCACTTAAACCGACTGTATTGCCATGTGCTCCTTGTAGCTGTAGATATAGGGCAAGAGTAAAGAAAGTCATGTGAGTGCAACACACTGGACTTGGCCATGATCCAGGTTCTAAGGGCTAAGTGCGAGTAGTTGACCATCAGAGGCAGGGACGAGCGGGCATGAACGTGTACAGGAGAGAAGCTCATGTGAAGAAGTAAACGCAAGTCAAACAGACCTACAGGTTTGACCTTGGACTCATGTTTGCAGTTCACACAGGTTATACTCACACACGAGCTCTCAATATTTGTATCATCCTGTCTATGGAAATCATATCTACTGTCACAGCACCAGCATTGCATTCCATACAAAAATACCAACTTTGGTTTTTAACCGACCTTTCATATTTGAATTATGCTGTTCAAAGACACACACAGACACACACGCACACACGGATACAGACCGACAGACACAAACGCAGACATACACACAGACAGACAGACACAGACAGACACACAGATACACACAGACAGATACAAGACACACAGACAGACACACAGACAGACACAGACAGATACACAGACACACACACACAGGCACACACAGACACACACATACACACACATAGACACACACAGGCACACAGACAGACACAGACAGACACACACAGACACACAGATAGACACACACAGACACACACAGGCACACAGACAGACACACACACGGACACAGACAGACACACACAGACACACACATACGTACCTTTTTCTAAAGATGCTCTTTGTATTCAGGGGGCCTCAAAACATATATCTGCGGTGAAATCTCGACATTGCTTTTTTGGGTTGAGTACAATGGAGACTTCTCCAAGTAGTAGAGACTAGAACTATGCACCCTAGAATGAGACAGACTGACGCTGAGAACCAGTGTCAGTGCTCGCCTTGTTACAAAGGAGTCGAACCCAGGAGCATTTGTTCCACAGTTGTAAGAAGGCAAGAGTGCAATAAATCACAGGGTCAGAAGACTGGATGAGACATAATGCATGTAGACGTGGCGGCTCCACGTCACGTCCAATCAGCATCCGTACCGCGCCTCAAGCGTGTGTCTGTGGTTCAAATCCCGACTGTGACACAGTTTCAATTCTCTCGTACCTCTCACACACCAACACTAACTTTGTTAGCATCTTATTACAAATATTCTTCTAGCTACAGGGGGAAACATAGATTTAAGTGATAGTAAAATGTTTTAAGAGTGGTCGCTATCAGAGGACTTTGATGTTTTGTTCTCTTTGTATAACCAAGGAAGAAAAAAATAAAGAATGATATCCCAGTTGGGAAGCGTCTGTAACTATCGAAAAATTCAGGTAAATAACAAGGAATGTCTCCGAAATGGTTAACGAGATCTACATTTTTGTATATTAAGATTTTGTCTATCTCTTATGTTTTACCAGCAAATAGCACTACATAGGCTATAGTCAGAAAATTCAAAATATGCATTTGATTTTCCGTAAAAATATGTTAAACACGTGACATTTTAATAAAAAGAAACATTAGTAATTTTTGAGAAAATCAAAATGTACAAACAATTTTCCATGTCAAGGGTAATTTTGGGTGGGGCTATTTTCTTCAAAATCTTCGTGTCGCATCCTTAAAACATACCAACTTTGGTATTTAACCGACTTTTCGTTTTATTTTCTCTACTATGTTTGGTAGACGAAGTATTGTATTCCGCCCAAGAATTGGATGTCGAGATTTCACCGGAAATGCATGTTTTGAGGCCCTCCTGAACCCAAGAAAAAGCATTTTTAGAAAAAGGTCCGTGTGTCAGTCTGTGGACAGTATAACTCAAATACGAAAGTCAGTTCAAAGCCAAAGTTTCTTGTCTTTCAGTGATGTGACCCGAAGATTTTGAAGAACATTTCTCCACCCTATACCACCTTTTAGGTGGAAAATTTTTCTAAAATTTTGTTTTTCTTGAAAATGGCTCCAACGAGTTTGATTAAAATATCATATATTTGAGATATTTTATGACAAATGAAATGTGTATCTTGAATTATTCTATAGCACATAACTTTCTATTTACTCTGAATAACTTTTGTATAACCGGTAAACTGTAAGAGATAGACAAAATCTGACTGTACAAAAGATGTAGATCTTGCTAAAACACACAGTACATTTTTTGTAGAGTGAAGTATTTCGGAGCTATTCCTTGTTATTTGTGTAATTTTTGCAGAACATACTTCTGTCAAATGGACGCTCGTTCATCTTTCTCTGAACAAGTTACTAATTACAATATAACATACAATACATACACTTCTTTAGCTATATCGTCCTTTAATACGCCAGTCTTAATAAACGCAAGTCGTGATAGTCAAAGTGTCTAGGTAAATCGAGAATCACTCGTAGCATTACTTATTTCCGACTTGATTGCGTACGAGGTAGTGTAACAGAAGGAAAGGTTACTATGACTGCTATGTGAGTTGGAAGTAATCGTTTGCTCTCCACTGAACCGCCCTCCATATTCCATCAAGTATTGTAATGTAAGTGTGTCTGGGACAGTATAGGGTATTAGTTACATCAATAAGTGAAATGAACTGCGTGACGTTTGAGTAAAAGAAGATCGCTGCTGCGCGGGCCGAAGTGCAATTGATGAGCTCATCAACTGTCAGACGGGGTCAGGGGAACCAACCCCACTGGAACAAGAATGAAAAATACCACCACTTAAACAAATACCTACCTTCTCACTTTTAACCTCTTTTTCTACCAAGTATTGTACGTATTCCACCCAAAAATTCAATGTCGAGATTACACCGGAAATATAGGTATGTTTTGAGAACCCCTTAATCCAGAAAAAGCATGCGCGCGTGTGTATGTGTGTCCGTCCGTGTACAAAATAAGTGAAAAACGAAAAGTTATATAAGTAATAAACCGAAGTTGATACTTACGTTCCCTATCTCTCAAAAATGAAACATTTTTGGAAAATTTTCACTTTCTCAAAAATGGCTCTAATGATTTTGTTTAAAATGCCATAAGTTTGAGATATTTGTGTGACAAATGGAATGTATATTTTGAATTTTCTGGCTATGGCCTATATAGTTGTGTTTACCCTTGATGACTTTTGAATAACTGGCAAACCGTAAGAGATAGACCAAATCTTACTGTACAAAGAATGTTAATATAACACTGTAGTAGAATAATACGAATAATTAAGGACAATAATATCAGTTATAATAATAATAATAATAATAATAATAATAATAATAATAATAATAATAATAATAATAATAATAATAATAATAATAATAATAATAATAATAATAATAATAATAATAATAATAATAATAATAATAATAATAATAATAATAATAATAATAATAATAATAATAATAATAATAATAATAATAATAATAATAATAATAATAATAATAATAATAATAATAATAATAATAATAATAATAATAATAATAATACAAACAATAATAATAAATACATAAACCGGTTCAGATTTAAAGGGTGATAAAGAAGAAAGCTGACATCGTGACGTAAGCTATAGAGGTCGATGTTTTATGAAACATGCTCTTTTGTGACTAGCAGTAGTTCCGTTACTTGTGTTACACTAAACTGTCATTTTCCTTTAAAGTTCTGTTTTTCTACTATTTCCGACAAACAGCCATTCAGTATTTTAAACTTCCATGTGAAATGTGACGTCAAATACACGATTTCATGTTCGCTGAATAGAAACAATTTGGAAATTTTAGAGCGCATTCGTGTGTCCATTAACTACTTAAATAAAAAAAATTGTATATTAAAATTATTTAAACGTTTTAAATTTAATTTCAGTATGCTGATATTGCGCTTCTAATACCGAATATTTGGTTTTCATCGTCGCTTCGAGTTCGTTGTGGATTTTTGAGACCACCTGGCGTAACTTAGCGATAAGCTATCTTCCTTCCCATCGCGGCTAGGAACACGTGACTCGGAATACTAGTGGAGTCGGCTGTACAACATGCCGACTAGGCGATGGCATCCACTCCAGGTCACTCAGCAATATGACCACATTCTCATCTTAATGAAGAGCCATTCAGTTGGTAGTGGAGTAGCCTGTCCTTGGGATCAATGACCCCACATATTCCATACACACTTCACCTCTAGAGCTCATTGATTATACACATCGCTTTCACGACTCTTCCTAATGTGAATTATTGTTAATTTTCTTGTAGCTACAGGGGAAATACGGCAGGCTAGGTGATGCTCAAATGTTTAACACCTCGTTGCTATCTGATGTCTTTGAAATTTCATTCTCTTTGTATGTCCAGCACATGAAAAAGCGAATACTTCACATTCGAGAAAGCATTTAATATTGTCACAAAGACAACAAAAGTGGTTCATTTACTTTTCTGTCACTTTATAGTATTCTAAAATGTTAACATAAATAGAGATTTCTTCTCGTCGTTAACACAGCCCACAGTGCTTCGTGCTATCACAACCCACAATTTTTACTTCTCCTAACCTTGCTCAGTCCTTTTAGTGTATTTTTTCACTTGCTCTGTCTCTACGACGTTACAATCACCTGCGACGCCAGTTGAATATCCTCACGACGACGCACACTACAGCTGTCTAACAGTCAGTGATTCATGTCTATAACTACTCTAAAATTCATTGCAACTGTTCTTCTCAGGCCTCCTTATATATTGGGGATGACGTCACACGGATGACCTTCCTCGAGTTACAGATTCACACACGCTCCGGAAATGACTCAGCTAGAAATGTCCTGAACGTTCCCGACATCCGTTTTGTTTCTGCCGCCTTGATTCTTAAGTCACATACACACAGAAGTCCCGCGAGGCAGTCCGGCCTTGTAGGTCTGCACGCTCGCCAGCTCGGCCCCGTGCGCCGTTTGTTGAGCGGTAAGCTGTGTTGTACGCTGACCAGTGGCGAGTCTAGTACACCGAACGGTCCTCTTTGTTCTCTTAAAGTAATAACTCTCCATACAGCAGTATTATATTTCTCATACTCTTGTCTGATTTACTGTTGTGTTTAGCAACTCAAACAGTAACTTTAATCACTAAATGTCTGTAGCAGATCCAGCGCAAACGCCTGTAAATAGTAAACGAAATCGCCACGTGCTTAGCTTTTTACTTCAGCCGTTGGCTAACAAGAAAAAACAAATGCGGAAACTACAGCCTAGGTGTTATGATATCGCCACCTTGACCACGTCTATAATAGTTATGTATGTAGATAACTAGTGACTGATTCAGCATATGTTTAATGTGTGTGTGTCAGAATGTTACATACTTTTATGTAATTTTGTTATTAAAATAGTCCAAATATTTCATATATTTCAGGAATGAAAATTATAATGCAGGAATGGACAAAATCTGCTGAGCTGAGTCACTCCACTCAAACACGTTCTTGGCTCACTCCACATGCCGTCCCTCCCCTCCGACACGCCTCTATCAGTGGCGAGTGTGGCTGTTTCATGAAGAGTGGTATACATATATGCGGATTTCAGAAGCAGAAATCAAACTTTGGTGATCTTACAGGTATTTATTTATTCACAATTTCAAAAAGTACTTTTTCATTACTCCTATTTGTGCTCATATAAAAGGGACGATATGATTCCACTTTTTAGTGATTCAGTTTCTTATTACTTTATTTAATATAAACTATTGTATTTCTTGTTTAAAAGTTTGAACATAATATTTAGTTTAAAGCCAAATATTTTAGTATGTAGATCAAATAGTTTTAAAATACTTTAGGAGTAAATGGAAATTGAACTTTGCTGTTTTTATTTATCGTGAAAGAGAAACAATCTGATAATTATGTCAATCATTAGGCAGTGTAAGGATATTACGTGCATAAGATAAAGGAAGGTTATAATTTGCCTAACCACAGTATGTCGCAGAAGTTCCTTTTTATCTGTGAGTTTTGGAATGTTTAAAATTTTCTCAAGTGGAATGTCGTTATTTACTTTTTTATCTCTTAGCCCTGTGAAGAGAACGGAATTTCAAAGCTTTAAAAGATTTCACTATCGCACAAAGCCTACTGTATTCCCATGTTCCCCTTGTACCTACAAAAAAATTACTAATCGTATAACTTGTACAAATGTTTATCTCAGCCAACACGAGGAAGGCACAGGAATAAGAGTTTGTAAGAGTAGTTAGTGCAAGAGTAGAGAAAGTCATGTGAGTGCAGCACAAGACTTTTAGGTGATTGTTAAACTGTAACAGATCGACGAAATATCAGTCCACAAACATGAATACCAATGTCAAATATGATGTTTTAAAACGTTAACATTAGTGTTATTAGTTACATTTCTCAAATAGAGGGTTTTCCGAGGATAGGTATATGATGGGGTTTACTTATTTTATGTGTTCAATTATACATAATAGTTCACAGTGAAGTCACAAAGTCTAGCAAGCTTCTGTGTATGATTTCTCAGCTGATAAGTCGCTATTCGTTTTTTCTCGTAGGAATGCAAACGGCATACCATTCCAAAGCCATAGCAGAGCGACATACTCTTTAAAAACCTATTTAATGTAGTATATTGTACATCGAAATTGTAATGCAATTTTATTTGAATAAACAGAATTACTGATGAACTTCTGAAAGAACACCTTTTAGAAGAATGAGTAGAGCAAGTAATGTGAATGCGTAATGGGTTTATTGTGCACGAACATTTCACACATTTTAAGAAGCCATTGGAAAGGAAATGTTGCTGTTTGATAAGGGAGTTTGTTCTGTCAGATACCAGCAAGTTGCCAGATGCTCGCTGAGGAAGTGGTTGTTGTTGTTGTCGTCTTCAGTTTTAATTTTACTGAGTGCGTTGTATGGACAACATCAAAACTATTTGTTAACCATACATTTCCAGCTTTCTCTTGTTTTGTTTACACATTCCACTCTTGACTCTACAATTTATTAATTATATTATAACTTTGTCCCAGGTTCGCTGTTACTTCACTTAGCCATGCTACTACTTCAGTAATTTGATTCAGTTCAACCTTTACTTTCTGTTCATTTAGTTAGAACTACTACTTCACTAATGAGATCAACTGAACTCATACTGTTAGTTCAGTTTCTCTCTTCACTAATGTGATATAGTGGAACTCACTCTGTTAGTTCGGTCTGTCACTTCACTAATGTGATCTAGTTCAGTTATAACTATTAGTTCACTTTGTCACTTTAACAATGTTATCTTCAACTTTCACTGTAAGTTGAGTTAGTTCTTTCTGTCGCTTTACTAATGTGAACTACTTCAACTTTCACTGTGAGTTTAGTTAGTTCATTCTGTCACTTCACTTCACTGATGTGATCTACTTCAAATTTCACTGTAAGTTGAGTTAGTTCATTGTGTCGCTTTACTAATGTGAACTACTTCAACTTTCACTGTTAGTTCAGTTAGTTCATTTTGTCACTTCACTGATGTGATCTACTTCACTTTCACGGTAAGTTCAGTTAGTTCATTCTGTCACTTCACTATGCATCATATAAAATGGTATTCCTCTGAGTGTTACAATCTTGCATTTGTGCTTCACACGCTTTAACCATAAAATTCAAACTATACATTACATTTGTCATAAAATACCTTCAAGGTATTAATCAAAATCTTTGAAGTCATTATTGAGAAACACAAAATGAAAAAAATACATTTTACATGTAAAGGGTAGTTTAGGGAGGAGGTGATTTTTACAAACTCTTCGTGTCACATCCTTAAAATATATTAAACTTAAATACCAACTCTGGTTTTTAACCGACCTTTTGTTTTTGAGTTATGCAGTTCACAGACAGAATGAGTCATACACACATGCACGGCTCCTTTTTGTGTTCAGGGAGCCAAATACATATATTTTCGGTGAAATCTCTACAATGACTTTTTTGTGAAATAAAACACTTTCTCTCGTAGTAGAGACAGTACGTAGTAGAGACAGTAAAAAGTAACTGGACTGGACCTTCCTGGTTTTGTCACACTGGTGTCAGGAGTGGGATTTGGGCTTGTGATAGATGCTCTTGACAATTACCTAGTTATATTCCCGCTGTGCTATGTTAACATGCCCAAGCCCTTCCTTGTCACGTCACTGTGCCCATGACGGTATCAGTTGGAACATAACCAACGCCCCAGGTTGTTTGTTATCTACAACGCAACTTTACTAAACTGTCCGTCCAGGTTGTAGAATACCTTCAGGGCTTTTACACTTCAATTGAATGTTTTTAGTGCAGCACGTGGTTTCTTAACCACAGGGAAGTTGCGCAGGGGACTTAATCTCGATCCGGCTGCGGTTGCCACTCTGCCGGCGGAGAATTCAAACTTAATCAATGTCTGTGTTACAAAATACAATAGCAAAGCCGCTCCTCTTCCCAAAGCGAACCAAAGTCTCCTAAATCTTATCACTGTCTCTCTGCGTGTGCGTGATTTCAATTGGGTAAGCTGCCTTTAAACCTTTCCCGTTCTCTTCCCCCACACTCTACATCGGGAATGTGGGGCGCGTTTCACAGCTTCTCCATCTAACAGTTGCTAAATTCAAATATGTCTTCTTCACTTCTGGAAGTATCACTTTGATACGAGGTGACGTCACTAGATATGTATTGAGACAACAAAATATGAATAGTGACAGAAACGTTTTGTTTATCACAGTTTCTCAAAGTATTCTCCCTGGTACTGTATGTAGTGTTCCATCCTCCTGAACCACTTCTGGAGGTATCACTTTGATACGAGGTGACGTCACTAGATATGTATTGAGACAACAAAATATGAATAGTGACAGAAACGTTTTGTTTATCACAGTTTCTCAAAGTATTCTCCCTGGTACTGTATGCAGTGTTCCATCCTCCTGAACCACTTCTGGAGGTATCACTTTGATACGAGGTGACGTCACTAGATATGTATTGAGACAACAAAATATGAATAGTGACAGAAACGTTTTGTTTATCACAGTTTGTCAAAGTATTCTCCCTGGTACTGTATGCAGTGTTCCATCCTCCTGAACCACTTCTGGAGGTATCACTTTGATACGAGGTGACGTCACTAGATATGTATTGAGACAACATAATATGAATAGTCACAGAAACGTTTTGTTTATCACAGTTTCTCAAAGTATTCTTCCTGGTACTGTAAGTAGTGTTCCATCAACTGGAACCACTTCTTGAAAATCGGTGTCCTCTTCACCATAGGGAACAGGAAGAAATTACATGGTGGGACTATAGGATGGATGTCTCACTTCCTTACATTGTTACATTAGCGGTGTGAAGGTGTTGATGAAGGATGGTTGAAACCTAATCCCTAATGCCAGCTCAATGTCCTTGTAGGTTAGTCTTGGATCTTCCCTAATCATTGTGGTGATGTTGGTCTCTTCATCTTTAAGACATTGCCGCCCCCTCTTAAATTGTACAAAGCAGTGGAACACAGTGTCACATGACAGAATAGTCCCCAAAAGTCCCTCTCAAACACTCAAGTGACTGTGTTTCATTTAAGTCACATTTGTAGTCGTACAAAATTATTACATGAAAATGTTCTCTCTGAATCTCCATTGTACTTGAAAAAATGTTCACATTTTTCAGAATTCAAATATAAGCTATACAAAGATTAATGACGCAACAATGCTTTCCTGACTACCATTGTATTGTGAATGAGTCAGCTATGTTGACAAAGCAACAATGCTTTGTCCAAGGGTGGCTAGTTTTCCGTGGCTGAATACATATCTAGTGACCCTTGTAGCCAGTGTTGGGAGATGTGAGTGTATCGTCGGAGCAAGTTGTATGTGAGACAGTAAGAGTGGTAGAATGTAAACAGTATTTGTGTCAGGTGACGTTAAGATTAACTGGACTTATCTGCTGCAGAAACAGTATCACATTTGGTAAAGAAAATATAATTTGAAGGGAAAATGTGAGCGTGTAATTGTTGTGGGTTCCGTTATTGTCACGGAGATGAATTACACTTGAGAGAGCCTTCTCAATCACCATTTGGTTTTGTAATGGAATGACATTAATTACCTCGTTCACATTTGTCCTTCCCTGATATTCTTTCTTCTCAGTAAATAATCTCTCGAGGAGCAAGTCGAGCAAAAAGTTTCAGTGAAAGAGGAACTGCGACGATCCCATTTGGTAAATGAAATCTTTTATTAATGGGCCGTTAGAGCAGTTTTCTTGCTCGTGTTAGCGACGTAACACTTCCAAATTGATCAGCCTTCTTCAGAAGCCTGCTATACATTCACACTCACCACTTGTACAACACCACGAGTCTGAATATTTGACAGCCACGTTGTAATTTGTTGTGAACGTATTGTCGTTTAGTTTGTTGGATTAGTTGTGATACATTGTTAATCGTCATCATTTAAAGATTTCGTTTTCTTCCAAAATGAATTTGGCTTGAGAACATGCCCAGGCTGTGACCTTTTAGGTTTTTAAATAATCATAAACGCCTAAATTATATGAAGGAAAAATCGGTTTAAAAAAGAAAAGTTTGGTGAAGAATCTGCATCTAACGCAGACGGTTTCAACTCTCGTAAACACGGACGTTGGCATGGTCAGCATGTTCTGTGCTAGCAAACGTTGGTTTTGTGACTGTTTTATTGAGGAAGGATTCGAATTCACCAACAGTGACACGTTGGAACATACCCCAGTGTTGCTGTTGTTAAGTTGGCAATGTAACTGTTTAGTTTAAATGCTTGTGTGCCTCACGTGTATAGGTCACACTTTCTCACTGTGGCCTTGGTGAATAACCACTGGGTAACGGTAACCAGAGCAGAAACGAGAACGGGAAGCAAGGCAGCTCTCAACATTTTGATTCAGAATAAGCCAGCAATGAGAACCGGAAACCATATTATCGACAGAAAACGGCGATCGAATTGCTCATTGGGAACTTATTTCTTTCTAACTGACCAATGATATTGTTTCTTCCTTGCGACTAGAGAGAGCTCTAGCGGCTGTTTCATGACACGTCTACCTTCAGCAATTTCTATAACTTAAAAGTGTAGTGCAGTGCCCGGTAACGGGAACTTGCCCTTGCCGAGGTGCATCGCTCATTGTCATTCAACCTAAGTGTTCTTTTAAAACGGATTATTATGACGACACAAACCGTGCGAAATTACCCATTTCTGGAACTACTACCAAAAGTGAATGATATAATTATTTTGGCAACAACATAGTAATGACGTGAGCGCAACATAGTTTTCTCCAATGTGTCTGTAATAAAACGTGAGATCGTCGCATCTGAACACAAGAATCATCTCATTAATAAACTCTCAACACTCGGTTCAAAATGTCAAGTAGAATACAATCCACATTTTCAATACTTTTATCATTACCTTCTATACGTACGTCATACATCTCGGATAAAGCACATTTATTAATTATTTTTACATACTTTAATGCTAAAATTATACAAGTTTGTAACATTGTGACGCACACACACACACACAGTATCTAAGGTTGACAGTAGTGTAATATCGGCCACGTAACACAGGTGCACCACCTTGCTAGACGAATAACGTGAAACATTTCTTTATTACAAGTTTGTACAGCCGTCCCTTTGATCTTTGTACTGATTTCCAAGAGGGATTTTGAAACAGTTTGCGACGTAAGAGCGAGTAGGCAACTGTGGACCTGCGAGGTAGGCAAGTTAAAACCACACAACAACAACAACAGGTTGTTCCTCCTTCCATTGACTGCCCTGTCTAATGTGGCGGGCGATACCCTTCAAGCGTCCCTCGC